>JAQGBH010004419.1:0-16855 GCA_034698265.1 Sminthurinus aureus | reverse complement strand
AATTTCATTTTTGGTAATTTTTGAATCGCACCCTTAATCGGAACTAAAACACCGACTTGAAACTCTGCGAACACTGAGCCATTTGAGATGGAAACTAATAAATATAGATTCCGATACTGCACAAGTCACATGGCATCACATTTTAGCTTTTAATCTACAGTGTACAAAGAGTCTGTGGATTGTGCATCTTGCAGCTTCATTATGAACTACATTTTTATACTCTGTGGTGACGACATAATTACTTGAAATATTTTATGAGCATTAAAAATCTTCAACTTCATTCCGGTTTGTACAAAACGTCTTAGTTACTTTTAAAAATGACATGACCTCTTTCAAGTTCCTTTTGTAGGGTATTAATTGCACTTTATTGGTTAATTTTTAATGCATAAAATGTATAGGTATCATAATTCACAATGTTTTGGTTTTTGGTTTCTTTGCGATACAAATGTAGAAAAGAGATGTTGTGACGCTCTAAGCTCCACGTTTTAGGCATTTTCTTATACATATGTCCATTGTCCATTGTCTATGCATATTATATTTTTCTGTTCAGTATTCAGTCATCACAAATCCCACAGTGAATTTGGTGGACAAATAATAATTTTATTTGTGGTGAAGCATTCAAACATGCGATGACTACATGTATAATCTACGTGTATAATGTAAAATGCATAAAGTATAAAAAGTCAGGCGTCTTAAAACATGAACTAGAAACTAGAACCAATATTATATCATGTAAACGTAAGTACTGCACATATGAAATGTATAGCATTTAGTATTGTTGTCTGTTCTAGGTTCTAGGGTGATTGTTTTACAACTCACACTGTTTACTACTCTCTCGTCTCTTGCATTGCAAACTAAAAACAAATAGCAAATACCGTGATACTACTAATGCGCAATGCCGTTGATGCCACATGTTTTCAACATTGATATTTAATATTTTATATATTATGTAGATATGCCTGCCAAGACAATCAAGTATCAAGTATGTAGTTTCAAATATCAACAATCAACAATAATTATTGTTATTAGTCATTATAATCCAGTTTCCCATTTTATTGGGGTTTACAGTTTACATATACCGATCTGAAAAACTACGGACTTGTTTCATGTTTAACCATGACCACAGTCTTAAATACGTATATATCCATTATCCACCATGAACTATACATTATGCATCATTTATCATTTGCCATAAGTTCAAAAGTTCATTTAATAGCATAAGCCTAATTGAAAATTATTTAGATAGAGCTGTTTAAATGTAAGAATATTTTGGGTTCAGATTTAAGAAGTTTAACGATTTACGTTTGTTTCATTGAATGTTCATGGATAAGATGTGCTTTAGTGAATATCGGTAGTTATGGTATATGTTCAACAAGAGTCACTGAAATGGATCAGTATAGATAGTAGAAATCCATCTGTCTTATACAAACTACACTAAATGCTTAGAAGTCGATGACATAACAATATAATTTTGTTGCTCAAATAAAGAAAATTTGAACTATGGATACATGTCAACCAGTTGCAAAAACTGTATCCGGAGGCAAGTAAAAACGTACGACGTACGACGAAGGACTTTGTTTCCTTTTAAAAGGACAGTAGACTCACCTATGTTTTGTTAGTTAAAGTAACGGAATGTTTACATTCCATAAGCCCGATGCTGCTACCCGGGTAAATAACTGAAATTTCTTCCACCAGAGGCTACAAGGTCTGTGGTTAGAGTTTAGAGAAAGTTTGTTATTCAACAAAACTTTATAAGAGTTTTCATGCACTTCTTAAAGCATGTGTAGTATATAACTACACATGTATATTTTTTGCTTCCTATGTTTATCTGAAAGTGTATTGTATATTGTATAATAATACTGTGTGTATTATAGGTACATGCATACCTAGAAAAAAGCAAAATAGTCAAGCCGACTATTCTATAAAAACGATTTATGACTTCTCCTAAAAGCCTAGACTTTTACCGTAGGTAAAATTACCTTTTATGCAACTTTTGGAGCTTATCATCATTTATCATCAATGCGGAGCCATTGATCTTTTAAATTTTTTCCATTGCGTACGAGAAAGCTTAGGTTTGTGTAATGTGTATCCGCACTATATCAGGTTAATGATCCTGTTTTTGAGTTTCTTATGTACTCTGATTTTCTCGTTTCTCGAAACTCTGAAAGTTTGTCTGGTTTTCTCGGTATTCCCATAACTCATTGTATGTAAATAATTGCAATAAATCAGATATTTTTTTGTGTATATCTTGAAATTTTTATGCATTGTACATTTTGTGCCACCAGATAAAGTTATTTGTACGCACAAATTGACGTTCACCATACATAACTTTTAACGAATGCACAGAATTTGGATTTTCAGTTATGTACAGCTGTAGAAAGACAAAGCTTGCAACTTTCTTCTTATAAATTGTTGCTAGTTTTTTATCGATAATTACGAGGAATCTTTGGGAAAATGACAAGTATAGCTGGTGAAAGTAAATGGAATGTATTTGCAGAGGTACATGTAGTATGTATACTGTATAGGCATATTTTCTTGAGTCTTGAGTTAAATTCTGAAATCTACCTTTCGAGTTCCGCTTTTTTATGTAAATGGGTTGTTTATTTGGATTTGCATTGTGATGAAAAACTTTTCGACTCAAAACTCAAAGCAGCAAAAAAGCCCACAAGATTGTGATAAATACATTTTATCAGGACAATGAATGAAAGAATGAATGAATGAGGCCATGCAAACTTCAAGTCAACTAGAGCATTTTCGTGAGTCAACGAATGACGGAAAGGAAAAAGTTGAAAGAAGCTATACTATAAATGAATTTGTACGTGTATATAAATATCTACGAAACACAATTTATCATACGGAAGTATTCATACTATGTATATGCACATGATGAGTAATTCTACTGCTACTTATATGCATAATGTTGTTTTGCATATATAAAGAATATTACATAGATGAGGGAGGGTCCTACATTAATACTTAATTATAATACAGAGAAGCAATATTGTTTTTGTTTTTTGTCTTTGCAAAAAGGTTGTGTATTAGGAGATTAATTGGTGCATTGATGTACTTTATATTTTGTATTACAACTTTACTAATACTTCCTAGTATCTGAATATTCATAATATTTATGATGAATGTATACATTCAAGTCTGTTTTGACTACTTACATATTATGTCGCATACATATTTTGTTATGTTTTGGGGATAATCCGCGTTTTGAGTTTTGAGTACATCAAAATTATGTACAAACAAATAAATGCAGCCACTCTGCCAGAGTTTTATAAGTAGGTTTTGATGCTCTTGATTTTATATTTTCTATACAACGGAATTACTGTAACACTTTTAGATATGTGTGTAATTATTTCAGTATTTGATTGCTACATTTTTGAAATCCAGCAGATGCAGATGCTTTACAGTAAATGGTAACATCATGCATAATGTGTCAAAGGGTGTCGTTTTAAGTAGTAATAGTTAATTAAGTACATGATATAAGTAAGATATAAGATATATTGCATGATGATGTTTTTAGTATTACACGCCTGAAAACGGAAAACTGAAAACAAAACTGGCCTAATGTAAAAATATGGTGCTGTCACTATTCAAAGTCTAAGTATGGATTTATTAGCTTTGTGTGTTTTGAATCACGTACAATGTACAATGTACACCTAGTTATACCAATCGGACTGTTTTTAGAATTAAGAAGCACATGACACGCTATAAATGTATACATTTGTACATAATACAAATGTGCAATGTACATCCCGCATCTAACATCATAGCTTTGTATTAAATGTAAATATGTATATGTTTTCATGTGGTGTAGCAAATAACAAATAACACATGTACACGCAAAAGTTTTGCCACGAAAACATTTCATGTGTATTGTATATATGAGGAAATGGTTTGAAGTTTGTAGATAGTTTGTACAACAACTACTGCTAGCACATGTGTCTAGTTACTATTTACTACATTTTCATACATATTTATACACATAAATAAGTTCAAGAAGGAGTTAATATACTCATTTTCTGTTTTGCCATTTTGTATGCATGCATATGAATGACTATATGTATGTAGGTATGTATATGCATGTATGTATACAAATCCAGTATTATTATGTACCTTCTCCCTTCATCAGTTAGATATTAGATGATGTTGATGGTAGTATAGGTAGTGAGTGTATTGTACATGTTTAGATTTAAGATGGATATTATTATATTATGTATAGTGAGGTCTTTGCGCTGTCGCTTATCGATTGAGGTGACGTAACACACATACACAGACAAGTGTACCGTACAATGTAGTATGTAGTAGGTTATGTACTATGTACTATGCTATGGGCGAATATATACGAGCGAAAACGGGATAAAATTTTTCCCGGATTTTGATTCCGCGGACGGGTTTAGCAGATTGGGGAAGAATGTGTAAGTTGGCAATATACTAAATTACTCTCAGTCAGTCACTCTCTCTTTTTTCCTCTCCCTTTCTGTATTTTGGCAGTACACATGTACCGAATGAGAGAGAGAGTGAGAGAGAGAAAATGTAACGGTGAAAATCTAAAGATTCCTGCTACCTGCTACATGGTTCGCAAAGTTTACATTTTGTACGGGTATTCAAATGTGTGCTTTGTGCTATAGCACATTTAAATGCAAGGAAGCAGCAAATTATTTGATAGAACCCTTTACAAATTCAGTGCCCCAAATACCGAATACTTCATACAATACAATAATAATATTACATAATAAAGTACAAAATCGCCAGGATCACTAGCGAGTACACTGGTTACACGGGCGAATACAAACTATAATATTATTATAGTTGTAGTTTCCCTGTGTCACTGTCACGTGGGCCATTTACCTAAAATTCGTCATAAATATGTAAAACAATTAAAATTATCAAATTAAGAAAGAATTATTAATTATTATTATTACACGTACAAAATATCTATTACTATTTACTACTTATAATACACCACCAAATAATAGACTCTTCACAATAAATATTATTCACTGAGATTTTAGGTTTCTAAGTGTACTTTGAATACTTTGTTAGTGTAAATATTATATTATATGCACTTCATATTTACCTACATTTCATTAAAATGCTCCTTATACTGTGGAGTTTTTAATTTTACAGTGTTTTAGTGTGAGATATATTAACTATAATAATAATAATTATATAATAATCATCATTACTTATTTACAAATATTTTTGTCACATTCATCGTGTCTTGATCCATATTATGTACTAAATGAGATCTCATTTAGTACATAATACATATTAACAAAGTACTTATTTACTTACACTTTTCGTCTGCCTTTCATGAAATTATTACATTGAGAAATATACAAAAATAATATTATATACAAAGTGGATACAATTTAGTACTAATTAAGTATTTTACAAATATTTAATTCATATCAAGTCCATCAACAGTGAATTCATCAGTTTTACAATCCTATATACCTAAATATTTACTTCAATCCAAAAGGACATGAAAAACATTTTCCTCTATGCATCGAGTATGGGAAAAATTCAAGTCAGGATTTGCGGATATTTTTTTTTGAGTGTCATGTGTCATGAGTCGTGAACAATCAACTTTAATTTTATTATTAAATTAAATTTAAGTACAATCATTATTATTATCGATTGTTAGTGTATTTATTTAACTTGGAGACATTTTGAACATTATACCAATTATTTTTTACTGGTTGTTTTTGTACGATTCGTACTTAAGTTTTGACAGTTTTTAATATACTCGCACATCATCATCATCTCTCTCGTGAGAAAAATCTTCAGATTTTAGACAATTTTGTGCCTCTCGTTGATTGATTTTATATTTTATACAATAGTTTGTGTTTCAGTGTGTCACACATTTTGAGATTTATTAGTTTGATTAATAATTAAACTAATTTTTAATTTGTACAGTGCAACAACAATAATAATAATAAATAATAATAGTTAATTGAGATACACACAATATTATTATTATGGATTTTGATTGATTCATATAATAATATATATGTATTCGTCAGTGGTCTTTCTACATCAGGAAGGAAAATGTATAGTATAATAATAATGATGTTGTTTCATTATTATAAATGACGAGAAGGACTGACGGAAATGGGTTTATTAGTATTACGTCGTGATAATGGTTCAAAGGCTACAAAAACCTTCAAGACAGCTGACTGGAATCAAGTGGATGAGAAATATGAAGACAACATTGAAAGTAAGCAAGTGAAAGGTCATCTTCTTCTTCTTACTCGTGCTTCACCGTTCATCAAAGATCATCATCGTCATATTCATAGTAGTTCTCCAGCAACGGTCAGTGAATATGTAGGACATTGTAAGACCAAAAGACTTTATTCTTCTAATACGCGTGTACAATTATTAAAATGTCTTGGGATTTCTATTGTCTTCGATTTTGAATGCTCTTCTAATAATAATAATCATCATCACCATCATAATAATGAAAACCAAGAGGATATTATTGATTTATTAGAACCACTTTGTAACAATACAAGAAAAATAACAACAGAAACCCATCAGAATGATGATGATGATATACAATAATAATAATGTTGTAATAAAAATTTGATCAGTTTAGTATCTTGACATTATTAATGTACATACTTTAGTGAATTGGTGTCTATGTGTTTGTGTATTTGTGTGCAAACATAATATATTATAAACAAAAGAAAAAAAAACAATAATAATATATAATATATAATATCTTAAACACTGAAACATTTACATGTATAATATTATACAATACTAAAAAAACCAAGAAAGTTAAAAAATTTTCAAGTTTTTGCGAGTGTGTGTCATGACCAAGTATAAGAAAGAAAGTGTGTGTACATAAGAATAATAATAATAACATTTGAAAGTAAAGAAAGTACGTAGACGTACATATGTTCTTACTCTACACGTACTCCTATTATATGATACATAATAATTATATAATCCAACATATTATTTTATAATGATGATACAGTAATCTTATTTTGAACGTTAATCAAGAGATACGAGAGATACAGTGAAAAATTCTTGTATATTCGTGATTCGTGTGGTGTGTTTTTTAAAATCATTATTGTATGTAATGTATGGAGGTAGTAGTACAGACTATCATTATATATTTTAACTTTTGACGTAATGTCTTCATCGGATGATGTTGTAGAGGTTTTTCAAATCAAATCAGCAAATCGTCGTAAAACTCCGAGGGTACTTTCATCTAAAGACTCAACTGCTTCCGCTGCATCTGGAGTCAAGGCAAGACTTTTAATACGAAAAGGTAAAAATGGAGGAAGAGGAGGAAATAGAACTGGACAACAGATAGATAAAGGAAAATTTCAATCCGCAAGAGATGGTACAAGTCAAAATATAAGACGAAGTAATGATTATTCACCTAAATTTACTGATGATGAAGATGATGATACTACTACGGAAGGTGGTATAGATAATACAATTGAAATTTCAACAAAAACTGACTTGGCAGCAGCAGCATCATCATCATCATCATCTGGAGGAGTGGTATGGAAGAAACGACCAGCAACTGCATCTGGATCATCAGACAATATTATGAAAATTCGTGCAAAAGTAACAACTTTAGAGGAAATACTAAGGTCACAATCAGTACCACCACCCGAAATACGCACAGATTCAATAGAACAAAAAAGTGAGGATGGGTTTAATTCCAATCTGGGGGGAGTTGGAAGGAGTCAAAGTGCATCTATTCTCATGTCTTCCAACAAACCCGCTTCACAACATCAACATACTGGTATTCCCTATATTTCTAATACAACACCAAGATCTTCGTCAGCTGTTTTATCATTAAAATATGCTAATGCTAGTCCTAATTCTGATTTAAAATCTCATTCCTCTTCTAAAAAACATCATCATCATCATCATCATTCAACTTCATCTCCTACAATTGTCAATAATGCTCCGTCTTCTAGTTCTACTAGTACTACTACTACTACTACTACTAGTAAATGGAATACAAAAACAATAGGAAAAAGTGATACAATCGTCGAAGAAACTTTATCTGAGGCGGATGGTAGTGGGAGTGAACCGGATAATAAACAAAGATCTTCAGATAGTTGTTGCGATTTTACTTGTTTTTGTTGTGGTTGTCAATCTCGTTCAAGTTGCAGTAGGCAACGTAGAGCACCGTCTAGATGGAGGGATTGTTGGACTCGACTAGTTAGCAGATTGCCTTCCTGCTTTCACAGTATTCTGGGTTTTATTGCAAAAATTTATTGGAGACTCGTTGATGGAGTCTTCGGAATTGAGCCCCCATATCGAGATCATAATGGAGAAGGTACATTTGTAGTAAAAGATAAAAACTGTTTTCTTTCTTAAATTTCATTAGAAATTGTACATATAAAAATACATTATGCGTAATGCGGTGTATTAACATTAGAATATAATATTATGTATATATAAGAACAGTCCCAACATTTGGTACAAATATATTATGGTGAAATACGTTTCAAATTTAGAGTTTGTTTGTTTTTTTCCATTTTAACTTTATGTATACTTGTATAGTCTTTCAGTAATTTGGAAGTTATTTTATTTATATATAAACCGAAAAAGGTTTTAATGTAAGTACACATACATACACAAGAACAGAAGTACTTACTGTAACTGATGTAACTATAGTTCTGGTCACTGGTCACTAATTTAAACTTCAAAGGTAGCCAAAATGTATAACATGCATGTACTTAAATGCAGGATAAAGGTATACTACAGACACTAGAATACTAAAGACACTACACACATATTATGTTGTATGTATAAGATACATATATTATGAATTTACAAAAGCTCGAATGAATCCTCCCTATGTATTTATATATGCATGAATGTATAATGTATATGTGCAAATTCTGCATGTGTGCATTAAAAAAGAATCGTTCGAAATGGAGTATTATGGAATTTGTAGAGTTTTCCTATGTATGGACACATGTTACATGTTACATACATTTGTCTGTATCAGCCCAAATTTGAGTGTGTTTCAAGTTAAAATTCTCTCTCCATTTCACTTGCCCGAGTTATGCATTATGTAACCACTCAAGTTAACATCGTTTCTAAAATGTAGATAGACAGTAGCAGACATCTTCAGGTACTTTTGTATTTAGGTATCATGTATTACTATTTATTCCAGAGGTTTCATTCTGTATCATCGAGCACATCTACCACCCTGTATAATATATGTTTATGCATTCACGTATATAATAGAAACTATAATATTACCAAAACCATTTTCTTTTTATACATAAGTGATGCATGCCTTACAATTCCATCCTTCCGTACTTTCTGCACTGGATTTAATGTTATCCTCGTAAAATAAATCGTGGAATCTTTTAAAATGCAATAACAGAAAGGAACAAATAAAACATTTCCATGTTAGAGTACGTCTCAAGTAATTATGGCAATTACACAGGTATACGTTACTGAAACAGAATCAAGCATCTTGATACAAAAACAAAACCATTTAATTTGTTATACTAGAAGTGAACTATTTTGGCTCAATAATGCACTTCATCTTGTACATGATTTGGAATCGTTTGTCATTTTCATTGTAAATGCTATTCTCATCTTAAAATCCAAGGTATAACAATATGAAGTTCATTAAAGCTCTTTCCAAAAGTTTCTGACAGATCGTTGGATTTGTTGATTCAAGGTCACATTATTTAAAGCACACAATTTCTATTGAACTAGATATGCTATGTCACAGGTTATGCATAAGTTGATTTAATGTATAAAGTCCACGGGTACACTGATTACAAACAATCAGCAAATGAAATGATAGTGTTTTGAAGCAAAACATAATATCAAGAATTAAATACAAATACATGCAACCAAATAATAATTTATGTGTAATTTCTTATGTGTTTTTTTTTAATACAGAGACGGAGCGTAGGATACGAGCAAATGATCCTGCATTTAATTCTAAATTTAAATACGCAAATAACTTAATCAAGACGTCCAAATATACTGTATTGACTTTTTTGCCATTCAATCTCTTTGAACAATTTCAGCGTCTAGCCAATTTCTATTTTCTATGCCTACTTGTACTTCAGGTATTGTATTTTCATAAACATATAATATTATTTGAAATCATCGTATTATAAAATTTAAAATTGATTTCCATATCCATGATTTATGATTTTTGTAAGCCTTATAACAATATCATAAGAATAGATATATTATGCATAAATAATTATAATAGGTAATTCCTGTGATTTCATCGCTTACCCCTTTCACAACCGCCGTGCCCTTAATATTGGTGTTAGCTTTAACAGCCGTAAAAGATGCCTATGATGATTTTGTAAGTATTTGAATGCTCTTAATATATTTGTGTATGCAATGTATATATACTTTTTATGTAGTATACAACTGTTTCATGACTGATTTTAATTTTGTGTTTTTTTTTATTGCATTTCTCTTTTAATTTTTAGCAAAGACACAGAAGTGACTCACAAGTGAACAATAGAAGATCGTTAGTCCTTAGAAATGGAATCCTACAAGAAGAACGATGGTTTAAGGTAAAAACTTTTTATGTTCAAATATATTTGATAAATACACGACAACCTCGCATCAATTACATATATATTATTATCATTACAAGAATTTCTACTATAATTTATCCTACTGAAATGCTTTAAAATCATTATTATCATCAACATGTACAATGTACAGTAAATACTTGAAAGATTGAACTGATATTTATGTACAGTTAGAATATTATGCTGTACAAAAAAGCATTCCCTCTTCACAATTCTCGATTATCATGATAATATTATAGAGAATTGTCATGCAGATATAGAATGACATATACCTTGTAGGTGACCTAGATAATACTCTAGACTCTAGACTTTCTGTAGCAATTTCCAAGTGCTTCTAGTTGACATTTAAAACATTTGAAATGTCAATAGCAGACAATACGTTGTGAATACACACTCATGTTGAATGCTTCCATGATATAGTGTATGTCAAAGAAGGTAGAACAATGAAAAAACATCTCATTGTGATAAACTTCACTCTGTTGATGAAAATACATAAGAGAAATGACTTATTATTTTTTTGTTTTTGTATAATATACATGTATATTATACATATTATTATATTCATGGGGAAGTTGAAATATGTTTTGAAACTTGGATGACTATATTATTTATTGTAATTCAACGGAATATAAAATCAGTGTATTAAAAATTAAATGTCTATTTACTTTTGAATTGCAGGTACAAGTTGGTGATGTTATACGTATGGAGAATGATCAATTTGTTGCAGCAGGTATTTAAGAATTTTTTTGATGATATTTAATGTTTTTTTTAAAACTTAAAACTGTAATAATAATTGTAACTTCTTTTGTTGTTTTGCAAATCACAAAAACATATTGTTTGTGTTTTTTATAGATGTGCTCATTATTTCTTCGAGTGAACCCAATGGTTTAACTTTCATAGAAACTGCAGAATTAGATGGGTAAGTATTACTTGTCCAAAACCATTAGTTTACAATCATTCTATGTTTGTCAGATTACGTTATAGCAAAATGTTAAATCTGTATAGTACATCAACCTTAAATGTTATTTTATTTTATTTAGAGAGACGAATCTAAAATGTCGACAATGTCTTCAAGAAACAGTTGGTATGGGCGAGGAGGCCGAGAAATTGGGTACGTGATTTTCTAATGCATTATTTATGGGTATCTTACCATATCATGATGTAAAGTATAAAATATAGAATGAACATACTGTGGATAGAATTGTTGGAACCGAATGAAAGAAATTTGTAGAAATATCAACGAAAAAAAAAAACAAAAGGCATACGTCAGTATGGAATTAGCGGGGCTCCAATTGTTTGTATGTAATTTTGTTTTTGGAGGGGATCTTTGACACTTTTTGTCAATGTCTTAAAATTCCAAATTCCATCCGTATGTATATAGTAATAGATACCTTGACTCGACTCGTACAAAGATAAACTTAACGAATTTTAGAGAACCATCTAATTATACGTATAAATTTTGTGCGTATGACAGGCTGGATTTCATAAGTTTTTTGCATATATATATTATGTGATATGTGTACGTTAAGCGACAGCCCATAGTAGTATCTAGTTCATTACTGTAGTATCATTAAAAATAGACGTAAAATTTTGAAACGTAATTTGTAATTTGTATGCACGGTATTGTGTGTTTATAGGTTCGTTTAATGGGGACATTGTATGTGAGCCTCCAAATAATCAATTGAACAAATTTGAAGGAATTCTCACATGGAAGGGGAAAACGTACGTAAATTAAAATTCCACTATTCATTCTTCCTCTTCTTCTATTTCCACAACATCCTACCAGATTTACTATTTATATCTCCTCTATGTTCAATGTTAACGACAGTTTTACGTTCTATCTGTATATAATCTTTTTAAAATACTGTATGCCTGTGTCAATGTGCAAATGTACATGCATTGATGTTCCTGCATTATTTTAGGTATCCGCTTGATAATGACAAAGTTCTTCTACGGGGTTGTATTCTTCGGTAAATATTATTTTTATTCATGAATTTTGATAATTTTGATGTATATTATGTTTTATAAAGCTTAAGAAAATTTACCTCAATATTCCATAAACAAAATAATAATAATAATATGTTTGTTCTGGTGTTTTCCGTAAAAAAAACATAGGAATACACAATGGTGCTATGGCGTTGTACTTTTCGCTGGTCGAGATACAAAATTGATGCAAAATTCAGGGAAGACGAAATTCAAGAGAACTAGTATTGATCGCTTGCTCAATTTTATTATTCTAGGAGTAAGTTATAATCTATATTAAATAGTTTTATTTTTTTAATCATACACAAGTAATATATGTACATTTTTTAGCAACGAAAGGATTATGGAAATAATTGAATGTTATCTTTTTTTTTGTAATTCAAACAGATTGTGTTTTTCTTGCTGTCAATGTGCCTTTTTTGCACAATAGCATGTGCAGTTTGGGAAACCATGATTGGGCGATATTTCACCCAATTTTTACCCTGGGACTCATTAATACCTAAGAATGAACCTGTAGAAGGAGCAGTTATCATATCTCTTCTTGTATTTTTTTCATACGCAATTATTTTGAATACAGTCGTCCCGATTTCACTTTATGTCAGGTGTGTATTAATTTTTATGTACACATAAAATATAAAATATATTATAATATTATCAAAATTCGAGTATATATTACATTATGAGAAACAAGTGTATGAAATTTTATAATACATCAAAAAAGGAAACTCGTTTGTAAATGTCGTTTTCTTTTGTTTTTCTTTGCAGTGTTGAAGTCATTCGGTTACTACAAAGTTTTTTAATAAATTGGGATTTAAAAATGTACCATGAAGCTTCAGATACTCCAGCCAAAGCAAGAACAACTACATTAAATGAAGAATTAGGCCAGATAGAATATATATTCTCTGATAAAACAGGGACATTAACTCAAGTAAGTGAACCTTAAAGACATTTTTAAAACATGGTTTTCTATATCTTTGGCTGTAATATAACACGAAAGGAGCAGAAAAATATTGTTTTTTTGCCAGTTAAATTTATGCATTACTATGGTATAAAACACATTTTTAAAAACTTTTAAAGTTCCACAAAAAAAAAGAATGGAATACAAGAGTGGATTGTGGATAACATCAAGTGTGAATTTGCTGGAATGTAAATATGCATCTGTATGTAGCATGTAAATAAAAAGGAATTCTCATTTCTCATTTCAGAATATAATGGCATTCAATAAGTGTACTATAGGTGCAAAGTCGTATGGAGAAGTCTTAGATCCGCAGACTGGTGAAGTTTTGGAACATCTAGAGGTATGTCAAATACGTGGAAAAATTCTTTTTTCCGCTCTATTTTATTGCTTTCTTCGTTGCTGTTCTTGATAAGCATATATTATGTATTATTATACTACACATATTTTATATATGCGGTATACATTTATATTTACTTTTGGATGTATGTCAATGTAAGCTCGTTCTTTCTTCTTTCCTTCTCAACGTTTACGTGATAAAAACGAAAATGTTTGCTGGTATTTGTGTTATTGACATTCGTTTTTCATGAAATTTAAGAGAAACAATTGATACTGGCTTTAACGTTTAATTTTTGTTATATTATTGTCAAGAAATATTATGTGCTTACAATATCTAAAATTTACTAGAGTACGCTCATTGTATGACTGTAATTTAACACAAATATAACAAGGTTCGTGATCTTTCATGTACAGCCTTCCTGTTCTTAGTGTTGTTGCAGCCCATATTAAAAATAGTAATAATCATGCATACACATACTTTGTAGTGTCTAAATATTTGTATGGCTACTAGCAAGTTGAGAGGGTACCTTATACCCATAATATAAATAAAATATTCGATTTGATTAAATGATTACTAACACTTGATACTGCTAACGGGTAAAAGGCGAATGGTAATCAGTATCATTTAAATAACGAGAACAAGTGATACAGTTAATTTTTAGTTAGAATTTGAAATTTGGTTATAATATAACGTACATAGTACATAGATAAATCGAATACATGAGTGACTAGAGAGTATACAGATATTGCACATTCCATGAATATGCATTTTTTTTATTGACCTATGCCTAAAAAACCAATGAGTCAGTTTTCTGCTTCTACCATTTAGACCTTTTTTATGTGTTACATATAATAATAATATTATACTCCTTCAAGTATCCACAATCTGAGTGAATAATTAATGAACCACTATATCATGTATCAATATTTGATATAGTGGTTCATATTCAGCTATCAATATTTTAGTACCCTATAAATATCAGCTGCTGTTTTACGCTTATTAATGTTGTACCACTTTCTCCTTTTATCAAAAAGTCATCCATTGTTGTAATAATGCATCCGAATATATATATATGCTATGCAATACAATAGTGAGGTAACAAGACGAGTATCGAAATCACATGGGTTCACATGTAGTAAGTCATTTAAGATGACTGCTACTATTTGAATCATGAGTCATGAGAGAAAGGAGATGTGTATTACAGTATATTATTTTCTGGTATAGTTTTACTAGGAGTTAAAGTTACAAAGCAAATCCGTCCTATATATACAATACGTCTTTTGTATAGGACCGATTGTTTTTGTAGAAGTAACTCTCGATTTCCTATTAGAAACCTCTAATAAACATTTTTATAAAGTTTTTTAAAAAGTAATTTAAAATTGGTATTGCCCCAATTTTTTTCCGTTTTCCCGATTAATTTCTTGATTAAAAACTTATGCTATATGTGATATGTGAGTATAATTCCTACTTTAAGTTTTGTAATTCTGGGAAATTCTGTAAGTTTTGTAATTCTGTAAAGAATTTGCTTAAGGAAAAAACGATGTTTTTAGTGTACATCGTGAATATTTTTATGTATAATGTTACAGAAGATTTGTAACTTCCATACCTAAATATTTTTACCAAGTTTATTGTGTATTCATCGTCACAGTTTATGTCTTGTATCTTCTCTATTGTGTCTTCCGCTCAAATTTCTCTGTAGTCAAGTTAATTCTTGGTATGTCTAGGTTCAGAGAGTCTAAAATTTAGTTGACTTACACCTTAGTCTTATTATTAAATATATATTTTAGTGTTAACGATTTATAGACAACAGACGCAAATTGCCCATTCTTTGTTTTATTATTATTATTATATTGTTCCTTTCCTCTTTTCGTAGCATGTATCATAATACATACATGTATGTATATGTACGATTTTATACCTTTTCTATTTGACTCTTTTTTCCTTGAAACTGTCAATTTCCCTTATTTATGATTTTATAATTTTCTTACGCGGACATCCGCGTGAAGTACTTCACTTTTGATTTGTTTATTTTGGGAATGATGACTATAAGCATGTTTCTTTATTAATTTTTGGTTGTTTTGGTTTTTTTCAATTATATTTGTCTTTTGGGGTCGTTTTGGGTTTGATTTGACAAAAATCTAATCTTGGAAGACAATTGATGAAGGTGGAAATGTCGAAGAACAATCAACAGAAGAGGAAGGAGTTTTTCTTAACAATGGCAAGAAACAAACTCTATTATGTGGAACTGATCGTGCTACAAGTCCTGAAATTTGTGAACTTTTACAACAGCCCAACAATATTCCACTCGTGACTATCAAAAAAAATGTATGAGAACGTGATGATAATGATAATGATGATGGTTGACATCTTTCATAATGAAATTTCTTGTAGTCATTTGTTGTTTCTATTTTTCTCTTAGTTTCTCCTCTCCCTTGTCTATAATATACCTCACAATTGGTTTCAATTCTATTCATGCGGTTTTATTCTCTGTATAGTACCTTGAGTTCACATTGTGAATATATGTTAGTTGAAAACTTTGCTCACATCTTTTCTCACTTTAGGAACTTTTGATTATTTGAAAGTTTGATAAATTTATTTGGAAAAGGCTATAAAAAATAAAATATTATGGTAAAATCTTTCTGTAGAACATTTCGACTTTTCTTTCTAGTTTATTTCTTCTATAGTATCACCTTAAATATGTTTAATGTATTAATGTATTGACAGCAATTTTAATTTCCTACAGTCTCTTTTAGTCAGGAACCAAATAATATAGTTATTTGTATCACATATGGTTTATTTTAGAGAAATAGCAGTATTTAAACATAAATTAATCATGATGTAATAAAGTATATATATATTATATGGATTACGATTCTAGCATATAGTGTATAATAATATATTATCTACAATCTACAGCATTGGTTTAGGCGAATCTGTGCTGATTGCCCACAGGATGATTGCCCACGGTGGATTGCCCACTCACAATTGCCCACACGCATGATTGCC
>JAQGBH010004418.1:0-16861 GCA_034698265.1 Sminthurinus aureus | reverse complement strand
CAAAGCGGAAACTGTCCATAATTAAACATTAAACATTAAACAGAGGCAGGAGTGATAATTATCCGGCTAAAAATAACTTTACCATTTATCAGTTTAAAAGTCGTTGGGTGTTGCGGTAAAAAAGTCATAAAGTTTTAAACTTAAAATATTACTCGTTTTAAAGCCAGCCAGATTCTAAACTCTAGATTCTCAATTCTAGAGTCCAGAGTTTTGTACGCATCAAACATCAAGTATCAAGTATTATGAAATGCGGAAGTTTGATATTTATAAATATCAAATATCAAATAGAAAATAGCAAATATCAAACGGAAAGAAAGGAAAGAGGAAAAGTATCCATAAAATTAAAAGGTTACACTTTGAAAGTCAAGTCGGAAGTTGTAAGTTTAAGGGGAAGGTCATTTCTCATTCATTCTTTGTTCAGTATTTATGATGAACATTTTATGCTTCAAATATTCTGCATTATGTACATCATAAATAAAAACACATGTAGATTCTAGATTCTAGATACTAAAATCTAAAATCTAGACATTTTACAGTGCAAATGCGGTAAAAACTTGATCATAATTTATTTGTAGTTTTTATGGCTTGAAAATGTGGAGCAAGAAAACAAATAAAATGGCTCTAAATTTAAATTATTTAGGTCAAATTATCATTTAGTCATTAAATTTACAACTTGTAATTTTAAATCCTTACAGCTAACAGTCAAGTCGGTACACAAAAACGTTTTGTGTCTACCTGAGCATTAAAAAATAATAATGGGGTTTCTACGAATGTTCAATGTCGAATGTCCATTCTCCAATGCTCATGCAAACAATGGACAGTTTGTAGTTTGTAGTTTGTACTTTTGCAATTGTAGTCATACGCACTTTGTTGATCTTTTTGTAGTTTGTAGTTTGCATAATCTAGAATCTAGAATCTAGTAAAACGTACAAAGTAAAAATGTTGTGATACGCTCCAACTTTTTTAACACACAACACAGAAAGAGAGAGAGCAAAGAGGCCGTGAAACATGAAGAGTAAAGAGAAAAGTGTGCAAATATGACACGAGGGGTTTTACAAGGGTGAAATGTGTCAAATTTCAAGTATCAAATCCAATATTGCGTATTTATTTTTTCAACTTTCTGTTTTCTGTCCTTTCCTTTGGCTGCCCTCGTTTTTCTTTCACTTTACTTTTTCACGCAGAGTAGAAAAAAGTATTGCAGAGAGAGAGAATTGAAGAAGCGGAGGAAAATAATTGGGTAATATTCTGTGTTTTCTTTCACGTTTCATGTTTCATGTTTCAGGTGCGCAGAGCGTAGAGCGTACAGTGTAAATCCTCTGTTCACTATTCATTGCTCACTCTTCGCACAGTTTAAAAAGCCAAGGTTTTTGCTTACGTCAGCCCTAGCACACTTTTTCCGCTCTTCCGTTTTCCATGCCACAGTGCTCTCTCTACACTGTACACTGTATACTGTTTACTCTGTGCTCTGCGTATTTATTTATTTATTATGTATTAGCCATGGATTGGATTGGACTGGATTGGATTATGCTAACGGCAACCAATATTATTAAAAACTACAAACTACACACGCAATATTCATATATTTTACATGTATATTGCAAATTGTGTATTTTGTACCATGTAAAAAATGCCACACTCACTGCTCAACAATTCTAAGCTCCAAACTCCAACTTGCTCTCAAACTCGCAAATATTGTAGATTTTAGGCTGAAGGTTGTAGTTTGTAGCACAATATAAAACATATTTTATAGCGGACATACGAGCAATTTTTCTGAATTTGCTACTAAACTTTTTTCCTGTCTGCCGTCTAGAGTCAGAACCCAGAACCCAGAATCCAGAGTCTAGAGTCCCGACAGTTTTTTTTACTCATTTTAGAGAGAGGGATTTGTGTTTGAAAAAATGAGGCTTTGCTCCATATCTCTGACATATTTTAACGGTTTACCGACTACTTTCTCATGTTTTTTATACGACAATATAAAAGATAAAAGATACTTTGTATTTGTGTCCTTTTTTCGGGTGCTGAAATCTTGAAATTATCAACTAATGAACTCACGAGTTGTGAGTTGGGAGTTGTGAGTCCAAATCCTAGTGTGCAAAAAGAAGCAGATTTTATAGAGGTTGAATTTGGGGAGGCAGTCTGTTTATTTCGTCCTTGGTCTAGAATCCAGAATCCAGAATCCAGAATTCAGGGTCTAGAATCTAGAATCTGGAATGCGGAGACAACCATCATATAAAAATAATATGATTCAGATTTTATATACAAGCGATAAAAATATAAAATATGAACGACTGCACTTTGTTTGTTGCTTGTAAATTGTACACAGGATGCGAGTCGGAAATAGGTGCAAAATCATCATCATCATCTTTGGTTCTTTGGTCTACAGAAAAACAAATAGAGCGTAGAACCAGGAATACAGATAAATCTTGTGAAGGAATTGAGACTTGAAAATAAAAGTATCACTTGCTCATCTCCTCAATCTTAATCCCCGATTCTCGATTCTCAATTCTCGATACTCAATACTCGATACTTGATACTCGATACACGATACAGCTAAAAACTACAGGATTTTACAATGACAGGCGGCTCAAGCAGAGAGAAAAGAGAATTGAGAGGATTTTCAATCCTTGAGCATTGAGCACTGGAGAAACTGCTGGGAAATTTACGTAATGTCTAATGTCAAAATCTTGTGAGACTTCGACGCCGCTCAAAACTTCTGTGGAAATTGAGGTGGAAAAATGTCAAAATCTTGTGAGACTTCGACGCCGCTCAAAATTTCTGTAGAAATTGAGCTGGAAAAATGTCAAAATCTTGTGAGACTTCGACGCCGCTCAAAGTTTCTGTGGAAATTGAGCTGGAAAAATGTCAAAATCTTGTGAGACTTTGACGCCGCTCAAAGTTTCTGTGGAAATTGAGCTGGAAAAATGTCCAAATCTTGTGAGACTTCGACGCCGCTCAAAATTTCTGTGGAAATTGAGCTGGAAAAATGTCAAAATGTTGTGAGACTTCGACGCCGCTCAAAGTTTCTGTGGAAATTGAGCTGGAAAAATGTCAAAATCTTGTGAGACTTCGACGCCGCTCAAAGTTTCTGTGGAAATTGAGGTGGAAAAATGTCAAAATCTTACTTTATAGTCTATTTTATAGTGCATAATAAAGGAAGGAATGAAATTTGACCTGAATCCACTCAAATTTACACATACTTATTTTGGATCATGAACTCTGAATTGTCAATATGCTTTAAAAATTTGATCCCCATTTTATTTGTACGTCTGAAAAGTAGTCTAAAATACATTTTTTTGGATGAAACTAAAAGCTAAAACTAGGTCCACAATTTTTGATTCTACATGTTTGATGCATCAGCACAGTGGAAAAGAACAAAAGACACAAGAGGCTATGTAATGATAAAAATGTTGTTGTCATTCCCTTCTTTTGTGCTACACTTGTAGAATAGAATGTACAATACTGAAAAATTATACCGGGGACGGTCAAAGGAAAAAAAGAAGGGACATTTTTACTTTTACTTTTCACACCTAAAGATAAGCAGAATACAAAATACACTATAGGCGAGTGAGTGCATTAACTCCATTTGTTTTATGAAGCAAATGGACCAAAAGCAGAGAGAAGAAAAGTACATGTAAAATAATACGGGATGTATTTATCGTTCAGTCCTACATTTTCCTCTGTTTGTCTTTTTTTTCTACTTTTTCCTGTACATTTTACATCTTAGGCTTAGCTCGCTAAAAACGCAGGACTGGTGAAAGTAACCAAACCAAACCAAACCAAACGGTGAGAGATATTTTGAAAGAGAGAGAGAGAGAAAGTGGTGGATGATGTCACTTTGGACCATCTACATTTTATACTGAAGCAACAGAAGGGAAAAGACAACGGAGACAAAACGTCGTGTGTAGCCTGTACTTTCTACTCTATTGTATTTTTTGCACTGACACTGGTACTGGTACTGGTACTGGTTCTTGTGCAATTTGTATTCTACATTCTGCAGTCTGAATTCTAAATTCTGCACATGTGTATCTTTCTCCTTTTCTCCTCTCTTTGTCTTTGTCTTTTATCAATATGTGAAAAATACATGAATTTTCCCCAGTTCTTTATTCTAAAAGCTTCTTCTCTCTGCTTAGCTCAGCTTAGCTCATCTTCTTGACGCTCATAAAACAAAGAGAAAGTAACTTACACGATATAATTTCCACGCTTTATTTGCTCTGATAAAAGGATAATGGACGAGTAATCAAGAACCAAGAACCAAGGCGAAAGTACACAGGCAACAGTCAGTTGCGGATTGAGCATTGAGCTTGTACAAATATCTCTCTATATTTCTCCTTGTATTTATAGGCACTGACAGTGATGTCTCATTTCGTCACTTTGTAACGGAAAAAGGCAAATTGGTTTACTCAAAATCACAGAATCCAGACAGTAGAATTCAGAATGAAGAATCCGGTGCTCAGAAGGAGGCCAGAAAATCAAAAAGAGAGGTCAAAAGACTTTATCTCATTTATTATTACTTTGTGCCCATTTTACCATTTTACACTGTGCAAAGTACAGAACAACAGGATATTACACCGTGCCGGAGAAATTCCAAAGTCCAAAGTCGACAGTGATGCGATGAAAGTGAAAATTTAGCTTCAGACTGATATTTTAAGATGACTTGTTCTTTTATGTTTGTTTTATGCTTTGTGTCGTCTTAGAGGAAAATTAATTGGTCTCGTCGCTCTAATGAGGTCGATGGAGAGTGGAGAAAGTAGAAAGTAGAAATTAGACATGACACAGACGCTGTAAATTAAAATTCCAGCTTTGCTAATCCTCCGAAAATTGAACCTTTTCTATTTGCATTCAAATTTCTATTTTCTTATTTCCCTTCTTTTTGCGTCATCAGTCATCAGAGCTGAAATTGGAAAGGGGAAAGAGAAACATGAAACAAAAGCTGAACGTAAAAGTTGAAAATTCTGGATTCCAGCTTTGGAGCTTTAACTCAAGGAGAGAGAAAACTGAGAGAATTTGAATGATGATGGGAAATTGGAAATGATGCATCAAAATTGAAATGGAAAATTGGGAAATTGAAAATTCTAGTGAATGGATAAAAATTGAGCTTTTACTGAAATGTCCAAGCAAGAAAAAATCCTCTTCTCTTTTTCCTTCGTCGTGAATTACATTTGCAGTTTACCTGTTTTATCCGATGCATTTTTAACTGGATCCCAGTACGAATTTCATGAATCGAGTATTATTTTATGCAGATTATATAAATAAAAATGGAGGAGGCTGAGAAAAATGAAAGTTCAAAATTGTATTCATGCGAAATAGGATCAGATCGAATGAGATGATCTCGTATCTTGTCTAGTAGGCGAATTCTCTGTTTACCGTTCACTTCTGTTCATTTGTTCTTCTGTTCCCTTTTTTTCAATTACACCAGCTTTCACTAATTCATTAATTAATTAAGCTGGAGCTCTGAGGTCAAAGTTCAAAGCTCAAAGCTCAAAGCTCAACTCTCAAAGCCAAAGCTAAAGTCAGGCCAAGCACTGTGAGTGGAGAAAGGAGAGGAGAAAATAGAGCTTAATGACAAGTCTTTTACATGGAGCCTTGAGATTTCCATTGACATTGGACGATGGATTGTTTAAGTATAAAAATTAGAATAGGGAAGAAAAAAGTTGGACTTACATGTGGTTTTGGTAATCCGCGTCCATGATTACGACGTTTTTGGTGATTCGATTCCCTTCAACGGATAATGAGATCATCAATTGTTGTGTGTGCAGCGGGAAACGGGCAAAAATCCAGAGACAACAAGTGTAAATTAGTCAAGTAAATGGACTCTGCAAATCTTCTCTTCAACAGTGTAGAGTGTAGATTTACTAAAGTGTGACGTATGCCTAATAAACACACAGTTTTACTGGCTTTTTAGCTATGGATTTTAATTTTAATTTTCTACAGTCTGCATAAAAGTTATTATTGACTTCATTGTAAACATCTTCATAAAATACACATACGAGTTCAAAATATTGTAAACTATAAAAGAGACAGAGGTTTTATTAATTTGTTAGTTGAATGTGAAATGAGATTGAGTATAAAAATTACAAAGGAAAAAATCACTTTTTTTTAAAAACAGGCTTTTTAATTGCTGGGTTTTCATGATCCGGCAATGCTCTTTTTCTTAGTACTTTAGTTGGGAAGATAAATACTTTTGGACCACTAAAAGGCGTAGCACACCTCTGTATTCTTTCTTGTAGTTCTGCCAAATAAATTTTTGTTTCAATAATCTTGAGCAGTTTTTTGACATCTTTACGGTATTGTCTAAGAAAATCAATGTCTAGTCCCTCATTTTTCATTGTTTTTTTTGTCGTTTTGATGATCGTGTTGAACACTTTGTTTTCTGAATCAGTTTCCGACCTTCTGCCGTCCTAGAAAGTTTCAAAGATTAAATTGAAAAAACACGAGACAAATGTTGATTAACAATTTACAAAAACAAGACGAGTTAAACACTAAAAATTCAAATAAAACGTAGATTTGAGATGTGACACAAGAACTGAGAAATGGGAATAGAATAATTTGGCTGTTAATTGTCATGTGTATTCACCCCAAACTAAAGCCAAAGGCAATGCGGAAAACGTGCAACCCTCGACACTCGACTAATTTCTAATTTCTAATAAACACGGGTACAGGAGTACCTAACGAGGGAGCGAGCTAGAAAAAACGAGAGATTATAATATTATAATGCACTAACTGACCACTATTTTTTCAGTCTTGAGTCAGAGTCTAGAATGTTGAATACATATGGTGCATGTACACTGTACTTGTAGAAACTTGAATTCGGGATGTGAGCACAAAATTCAAGCTCAAAACTAAAAAAAAATGAGGCAAAAGTTGTGGTTTTTTCTGCCCTCGCTCGTCTTGTCTTGGTTCTTGGTCTTTGTGGTTTATGCTTTGCAGCATCATGCATCGTCCTTGGTCCAGACTTGAGAATTGGGAACCAAGCATCGGAAATCGAGAACAAGTGATGTAGAATCCATACCATACGCTTGTTTGAAAACCTGAAGACTCCGTTCTCAATGATTGGAAAGAGAAAGACAAGGAGGAGAGAGGAGCTAGAGAGTTTTCTCAAGACTCAAGACGTACATAATCATCCTCGTCTCCATTTTAAATCTCTCTCCCCTTTCTCTCTGCTCTACCCTCTCTTCAATATTCAAGCCCCCATTTGCGATCCACACACGTGAAAACTTGAAACTTTTCTCGGAGAAGTCAAACCTAGAACTTGAAATTTAAAGTCTTTTGTCTCTTCTTCCCTTTTCGTTTGATCATTGAATCTTTACAGAAAATACATACAGATGAATGAAAGAAAAACTGCTGAGGAAGGTCAGCGTTTTGTATGTACGGAGAATGTCTATTTATGGTGTAGATTTTAGACTGTAGACCGTGAAGTGAGCAATGAACTTTGTACACACATAGACATTGTGCATTGTACATTGGACATTGGTTTTATAGAAGAACTATTCACAATAAGTAAATCATAAAATGTTTGACTGTACAAAGAAAACAGAATACGCAACGTATTTAAGTATTCTCAGTACTTAATGTTTTTGACTTTTGACTACATTGTGGATTTTGGATTTCGGATTAAACCAGAGTCCAAACCCCAAACAAAATAGCATACAGCACAAAACACATGAGCCAGAATGAAAAAATTGTAATTTATGGAATTTGACACAACAAAAGTTTAAAGCTTAGTTTAGGGTTTCGAGTTTGGAGTTTGGAAATGTAGGATACGAGGGAATAAATAGCAAAGACAGAAGAGAGCTACAAAGTACAAGCAATGGAAAATGCGGTGCAATGAAGACTTGAATGAGTGAAAAGTAGAATGTAAATCAATCAATGAGAAGAGTGTGAAATTACAATGATAAACTCCTGAAATTTGTCTTGTAGACTGTGTAAAAAACGTCTAAAAATGATGATGATGTATTTTGAAGAGCCCTACTCTACATACAGTTTCATTCCAAGTTGGAACATTGACACACAATTTTAAAACACAAAGAAGAGCAACCTAAAAAGGAAGAGAGTGGGAGAGAGAGGAAGCGACAAGAAACGCGTATAAATAAATTATTACGGCAGCCACATTAATTAATTAATTAGCAGCAAATTTAGTGGCATCAGCCCCAATTACTCTTTTACACTCTTTTTCATTCTCTTTTAAATTAAATTGCTCATTTTTCAAGTTCAGTCTCAACTCTGAGTTTCAATACCATATCTAGGTTCTCGTATTATTTTATTTAAACTAAGTATTTTTCCACTATACATCATGTATTTTTGTCACACTGTACTTTTCATTAAAGAGCTTTCAAATGAATTATGATACGAGAATAAAAAATAGTGGAAGGAAAATTTTAACGAGCCTAAATAAAAACGTATACCTACTTGTTCTTTCTTTGGAGTTTACAGTGAATGACAAAGGAAATTTCTTTTCCAATTACATGTACACAATTTAGAATTTTTGTAACGTCTGTAGTCTTTATGTGCTAAATTCTAAAGTTTAAAGTTGTAAAGTTTAAAACCAAGTGACAGGTGTGGAAGAAGAGTAAAAATTCTAATTTTTCCACATGTGAAATGTGATACAAAATACAAATGTCATGCGAATGAGTATAGACAAAGACTCTGTTTCCTCCTGTCAGCTCTTCTGACTGTTCTTAATACTTAATAATTACAATAGCAACAGTGATAGTACCTTGATTGCTTTGCTCCTCAACACCCGGCCGTTTCTTTTCTGTGTTTCTTTGCTCTGGCTGGGATGTGGGATTTTAGTTTTTGCTGTTGTTGAACGATTCATTTTACTGGTGTTGTTTGTTTTGCAAATGAGAGTTCAATCGAATTCACTTTACTTCAGTCCAATGGATAGAAACAAGAAAAGTGTCTCTAAACTAATTCTAAGTTTGAATCTTAAGACAGGGTGAAATAGACGAAAGAGTAGAAATAAATAATCTGTTCGTTTCTAGTTTCCAGTTAGTTTCCTTTCCGGCGTAAATTTGGCACAGGCAGAGACACTTCACTTCATCACAGAAAACATGATGCACAATACACAGGCAGATGCGGAGTTCTCAAGTATTTTCCTCTTCTTTTTCGTATTCTCTGTATTCTCGCCAAAAGTGAAGGAAAATCCCATGTATGGGATGGGACTGATGCTGCTCACTTTCATATGTTGTCTTTTAGAGTCTAGGTTCTAGTTTCTAGATTCCAGTGTATTGTGTGGTGTGGTGTGATACGGTACGCTGTACGCTGTATGTTGGCTGGAGAAATTCGAAATTTGAAATAAGAAATCGTTACCCACAGAACACACAAGTTATTGGAGATGACAGAATCTTTTAGGAAGCTCCTTGCCTCTTCTTTCCAAACTCCAACACAATACAACAACACTAAACTAAACACCAAAGTCCTAGTAAAAACCAGCACAA
Organism: Sminthurinus aureus; assembly: GCA_034698265.1. NCBI lineage: Eukaryota > Metazoa > Arthropoda > Collembola > Symphypleona > Katiannidae > Sminthurinus > Sminthurinus aureus. The sequence continues at coordinate 7,424 of JAQGBH010004418.1, read as the reverse complement.
AAAAACAGTCACAAGTCAAAAGGAAAAACGAAATGAAATTAAAGTCAATGTGGAGGCTTTGAACACACTTGACAAATGGTATTTTTCTAGTTTTGTGTTTAGACTCTATTGGTAGAATATGCAACAATACAGAGAAAAGGGACAGAGTTAGTTTACCACGGTACACAAAATCTGACTGAAAATGTAGTGAAATTGGGGTTTGAGATTCGGAGAGAAGAAACCTGAGGAGACAGGGGGAGAGTGAGGAGGAGAGGCAAGTCAAAGTACACGCCCTCTAGACAAATGACAACCAAACACCAATCAGAAATCCGAGTTTCTGCTACACATGATGCAAAGATGGAGTTTTTTAAAATTTTAAATCTAAGATTCGTCATTTGAAAAAAATCAAATAGAATGTCTACAATTTACAAGGAACTGGAAACTAGAAAACCTCTTTGTACTGATTTTTTTCATCTTCTTTATCAGCCGATTTCAGTTTTACCATTTCATATTATAGATTCTAGTGTCTAGACTTTTCTGAGGAAAGAGACTTACAGACAGATGGACGCAAACTGTGTAGAGTCTGTAGTGCTAATTTATCCGTGTTTTCTCTCTCTCTTCTGTAATGTGTATCTGGATTCTTGCTAAAAATGAGTCATGGTTTTGCTTCTACATTTACTCAAACTTTTCACTGTTCACTGCCTTTTCAATTTGCACAACATACATTTTCTGTAGCAGTACAGAAAATTAAAGAGTTGAGACCGATATTATTTGCTTTTTGGGGGTGGTCCCATTTTCCATTTAAAACTTGAACTTAAATTGTTATACAATTTTAAATTTGGACTGGAATTCAAAATTCAAATGGGGTTTTAAAATTTAATGATAGGCCAACCAAATAGGATCGTACGATAAATGCTCTTATGAAATATTATCAATGACATAAGTGGCCTTGACTCCGAATTCCACACTCCAAACTCTTGATTCAATTCTCAGTTCTCGATCCAGTTTCACGACCGTCATTTGCTACGTTATTAAAATCACTCAATGTGTGTCAGATTAAAAAATTGGCTTGGCTTATCCTATATTGTATGGAGAATGAAATATGGAGTATCTCCCCCCCAGCAAAACAACAGACACGAGTCAAAGAGACATGAAAAGAAAAAAGAAAGGCACACGTCCAGCAACAGAATTGTGGATTCTTTTACATTGGTTTGTGTAGATTTCGGCTTGTTCCGGGTTTCTGTTGTTATAACTAACGTGGACATTAGACAGTGGAGAGTGGAGAGTTTAGTTGAGAGTGTACACAAATAAAGTCCTTGTTTATTTTACCTACAGACTAAAGACTACAGAGAGATGGTCTCGTGAATGTAAAGTTTGAGTTTGAATTTTAGTTGAATTCCTGGCTAAATTTCTGGTCACAGTGGGATTTCCTTTGATTTGGACTCAGACTTGGATTCCTCTTCACCCTCTTCACTTTGTTCTGCAGACGTTGCTCCTCAGACATGAAGGAGGAAAACAGAAAACAGAGAACAGAGGACAGAGCACACGGCCAAAATCAAAAGAACAAGAAATCGTTTTCTCTTTCGCTCAAAATTCTAAATTCTAGGAACCATTAGGCAAACCATTCGCATTCTCATTTGATGTGTGGAGCGGCGATTTATCTCGGCTCTGTTCGCCCAGTAACTATTAACGTGGACCTGCAATCAAGTGCATAATGTACCATATCAAATTTTTGGGTTCGGTTTCGACTCGAGTTTTTTCACGTGCTCCTAGTTTTGAGTTTTGACTGTTGACTATCGACTATCGACTATAGAGTCAGAGAGGAGAGTAGAAATTCATGTCAGTTAAACTGGGATCAAGTAGATTAAGGAAGCGCGTGTTCTGAGGTCAAAACTCAAAACTAGTCTCAAGTCAGATTAAGGATTGTGAATGCAGAATGGAAAACTGAGGACTAAGAAAGCATAGGCATAAAACTGGAGAAAATAGAGATCAATGCTGAGTCTTTTGCCTGGAGCCTCGAGGCATTGGCGTCTTTTTCTCCACTTTTTTGGCACATTTTACATCATGCCAGTGTAAATTAAATTATGGTGTTCAGTGTTCGGCGATCACCGATCAGCGACAAAATGTTCAAATGTCCAAGGGGACAAAGAAATTTGACTATTAGGCAACTTTTTTATTTCTCCTCTGGTTCCTTTTGAGTTTTGAATCTCGAGTCTCGAGTCTAGCAAATTTGAAGGTAACCTTGTGAATTTCATACTCGGAACAAACTTCTTGTCTACAGTTAAAAACCAGCGACAACGTCAGTGTCAAAATCAGAGTGGTGATTTATTACTGAAAAAAGAGAAGAAAATCAGATTTTGTGTTCTAGTGGCCTCAAGTTACGAGTCTTGAGTCTTCAAGTCTAAAGTTTCCACTGCAGAATCCAGAGAAAGTTGGATGAAAATTAGGAAAAATACCAAGACAAAGGTAGCCGACGGCCAAATGAACATTTTATATCCAAAATCCAGAATCCAGATCTCGAGACATGAAACGCAAATTCACCAGAAATTTACGGGAGTAAAATGGAAAGCTTTCAAACAACAAACTCTCTTGACTCTTGACTCTAGTCGCGAATAGAGAAAACATGTTTTTCTGTTGTTTTTTCTATGAAAAGTGCGTCTTTATTTTCATTGGCAACCAAATGAAAATTCGAGTAAATCAAAATTCCCGCGTATGTACATTCGCAATTTACTGTTTATATACAGCTCAGCACTGACTTGTGCGTTGTGCCTTGCGAGCAGGGCCGGTCTTTGAATTTAGGCACCCTAAGCAAAACCTAAGCAAACTTTTTTGGCGCCCTAAGCAAGCACAATGGCGCCTAACACAAAACAATATAGCGCCCTGCTTTTTTTCGCCCCTGCTTTCAATTTTTGTGCCCCTTTTTTCCATTTTTTGCCAATTTTTGCACATTTTTAACCGTTTTTTGGCAATTTTATCGATTTCGTGGCAATTTTCTTGATTTTATGGCGTGTTTTGCAATTTTTTGTCCCTTTTCTTAATTTTTGCGCCCTCTTTGTCAAATTTTGCGCCCCTCTTTCTTTATTTTTGCGCCCTCTTTTCTCGATTTTTGCGCCCCGTCATCGTTGGCGCCCTAAGCGGTTGCTTAGTTTGCTTATGCCTAAATCCGGCACTGGGCCCAGAAAATTGAAGCAAAAACATGTACATAAAATAAAAAGGTAGGTATGATTAAATTTTCAAAGTATGCTAAATAAAAATGTTGTGGGTTGTGGGGAATGTTGCGGGAATTTGCTCAAATCTGGAATCTAGGAGTCCAAGAACTTCTCGTTTCATTTTTACTCTTTAATTCATTGACTTTGAGCTGTGGCAGGAGTTTGAAGGCATAGTCGTGACTGATCCAAGTCAAATGGTTTGTGTAGAAATCTTCCTTGTCCATTTTTGAATACCCAAAAGGCCCACATTCGTACGGATTTAACGTCAGTTTGGTCAAACCTATAGGAAGAAAAACCAAAACAAAACAGTCAGACATTTCATTTGCAATTATCAAAAATCCATCTAAAAATAGCAATGCCGATGGTGTAATTTCAGTGTAAAATGGGAATTTTATTTTAGAAAATGATTTAAACTTGTTTATGTTTTAGGATTTGCAGGTTGCGTACATTTCATGTCCAAAATTGAGGCATGTTCTCGCTCTGCCGTCAGTTGTGCTTCGGATTCTGATGCTGACTTTCGATTCCACCATTCCCAAAGTCCCAAGTTTTTCCGTGTTTCTGTTCGCAGTTGATAAAGACGGGGAATCTTTTCCTCTGAAAATCCAGTAAAACACGAGTCGAGCTGCTCGGGCCACTTTGACGAATCCGCAAAAATTTTATGTAAACATCAATTTCCAGCGACTCGAGTTGAGTCATCAGTCTCCAAATTTCTCGACCCACGGGCAAAGCATATAGTCCGAATGTCAAGTCATCAGGAGCTCTGTGGATCCGCAAGTGTAAGAGATTTGGACAGAGCGAATCCAGTACAGAAATAGACTTTGAAGTGAATCCCCAGTCGACCGCACTCAGACTCCGAACACTCGGGAGAATCGGAATCGAGTTTAAATGCAAAAAGCCGTCACGCCAATGATGAGGCAAATCTGGAAAATATTTTTACAAATGTTAAAATTTCACATGATTTCAGATAACAGAATCAAAATTCATAATGGTGGGAAACTGAAAATTGGTGGGATAATTGTTCAACATTTCTCGATTCTCGATTCTCGAGACTCGAGACTCGAGACTCGAGACTCGATAATAAAAGACTTGAAAAGCATACCCAGTTGACGAACAGCTGGGAAAATATCCAGAGCCCGAACTCCGGGAGGAAAATATGGCTGAAATGCGTAAGTGAATTTTTGTAGTTTTAGGTGAGTCAGATTTTTGAACTTTGGGAACTGGAGAGCGGGAAAACGGAAGAGGCTTCCCAACTCCAGTTTTTTCAGGCTGTCTTTGTTGGACTCGAAGAGACTGGAAATGAAACTTGTTGCACGTGTCCTATCAGCAGGGTTGAGATCTCGATTATGATTTGGTGGAGGTGTGCTCAGTGTCAATTCCTCCAGCTCCAAATTTAACAAGGCTCGAATAAAATCCGGACGTGAAGTGACATTTGAAAAACAATGAGCAGTTAAATCAAACTCAAAGTTTTTGAGCAAATGGAATTTTCCTAGAGTTTCAAGGAGCTCAAAATCTTCCAAGAAAATGGGCAGACGAGGATTAGTTTTTGCTTCATACAAATAAATTTTTTCCAGGTTGACTGCAGCACTCAAAAGTTGCTGGAGAATCCCGGAATAGTTTGAAAACGACCGACCTTCAAACCGAAGCACTTTTAAATGGGGAAGCTGAAATTCCGATTTTGGTTCAACTGCACCTGGAAGTGGAAGTAAAATTTGGTCTGGATTTATTCCTGCATGTTTCCGGTTTTGGTTTGGAGTGGGAAACAATTTGAGTTGTGAATAGTTTGAATAGTTTGTGGTGGAGCCAAATCCGAGGTATAAATTTTCCACAAATGGGATTTTATTTAGAATCAAATCTCTGATTTTTGGTGCTACAATTTCAAAAAGGTCCTCGTTTATCCCACAAAATTTCAAGTCGAGGCCTCTGATTCTTTGTTTTGGATTAGGGTCTGGGTTTTGGCTGGAAGTTGATGAGAAAAAACATGAGAGAAGCTCTGTAAAATGTGGGTGGTCAAAAAATTTGGTTGGGTCCGCATGGACTGAGATTTCAAAGGCAAAATGAGCAAAGGTGACATTTTGGCATGTTTTCATCTGTCCTAAAAAATCAAGCAGATTATTTTGCCCCAGTCGAAAACGTTTTCCATCACATCTCAAAAACTTGTTTGCTTTCATAAACTCAAACCGGATTTGAGCGTCGGGTCTGTGGCACAAAATGGCGCTTGAAATTGAACCGAAATTCCGATTGACGAGTCTGCAAGTTAAAAGGCTGGTAGTGTCGACACATTTTAAAATTTCCATCAACATCTGAAAAAAAAAATTACAATTATGAAAACGGACATTAAAATCAAGTGCTGAAATTATTATTATGAGAGGTTTTGACAATTAAATTACAAAAATAAAAGATTCAACTGCGACTTTTGTTCTTTCCTTTCCAATTTTGTTCTGACTTTTGACTTTTGACTTTTGAGTCTCAAAACTCTACAGTAAATCATTGGTAAATAGACAAAAACTAGTTGTTTTTATTTAATATTTGTTTTACCTCTGGTGGCAAATTGTTTATTGTGACTTCTTCTCCACTTGACCCTTGACCTTCATCTTGACCTTGATCTGGATCTGGTTCACATTGACACGGAAGATTTGATGATGATTTTGTTTCTCTATTCATTTCCTTGCTTGAGTTTCCTCCTTCAAAAATTTTATCCCGTCTGTCCAATGTCCGATCAACTCGGATTTTGTCCTTGTCACAATGCTAATAATTCTCAATTTTCAATTTGCACCAATGTCAAATGTCGAGATGTCAAGGACTTTGAAATTAAAGCCCAAAAAACCAGAGTTTTAATAAACAACGTCCAAACGAAAAACGTCAGTTTGAGGTTTAAGGTGTCAAAAGGCAGATTTATCTGAATGGGAAATTATATTTTGAGCTTTGAGTTTTGAGCTTTGAGCTTTGACAGTCAGAGAATGTGAATTGTGAATTGTGAATTGGGATTTGAAATATTTGAAATATTTGAAATATGAATCCACCGCCCCCACTCCAAAACAGAAGGATGTGTATATTTCCACAAATGTGCTCGTTTTCAATTTCTAAGCCTATTCTCTCCTTGTTCTAAGCTGGACAAAATATGTTCAATGTTCAATGCTCAAAGTGCATAACGAGCGTACACAATACACAGGCAAAGCGAAGGGTACAAAAATTGAGAGAGTGCAAAGGCCAAAGGACAAGGGACGAAGTAGAGACGAAGCAAAGGGATGGAAATGGAAAATGGAAAGTTTAAACGGACCCCAAAACAAAGCAAAGCTCATAATATCTCATATCGCTCAACTTTTCTTCTGTGTTCACATTTTTCACTTGAAACTTGACCCTTTGAGTAAATTGTAAATAGACAAATCATGGGTGATATAACGTTTTGGAACAAAAGCGTACTTGCTCACTTGCAAAATTGGACAGATGCATGCGCTACAGTATGAAAACTCGTCTATGCACTCCAAACAGAGGATCTGTCCATTTTTGGAAGCTCAATGACAACCTAAATTCTTGAGCGGCGTTGAAATCGTACAGTGAGAAAACAAGAAATTAAATATTTTTTGTCCATTTGTATTTGTGTGCTTCTTCTTTTTACACTTTGCTGAAAATCCAGAACCTAGAATCTAGAAGTTGAATCCTTTTTCCTTGTTTCTACTAAATTTTGCATCGTGTATATGAAAAATTGAATGGTTTCGTGCTTATTTAAAAAATTTGTATAACTCGCAGTAGTCTTTGTATAGAGATTGACAGTTAAAAATAAGTAGGAAGGATATGACAATATTATTTATTGTTTTACCATTTCAAATTGTGCATTATAAATTATAAATATTACACATAAAATATCCAGACTCTTTGTACAAAACTCTGTATGTATGAAATTTAACACGTATCTTTGTACGATTCATAAAAAAGCCTTTCGTTTCCATGGTAACTAATTGTAAGTAGATTAAAATCACAAGGCACATCTCATAGCTGTAGAGCTGTAGACAATAAATAATGAATACAAAAGATAAGATAAAAGACATTAATGAGTGTAAAAAAGTAAGGCACAAGGAAAAGGCATAAAACGTAAAACGTAAATACAGAACACAGATAGTTGCATAATATTTTTCAACTACTTTGTTCATTTCAAGTAGATTCAAAAATTTCATCATGTTAAAAATGTAATCAGCACATTCTCCATTAGTTCTTCAATCTTCAGTTCCTTTTCACTTT
>JAQGBH010004417.1:0-16862 GCA_034698265.1 Sminthurinus aureus | reverse complement strand
AGATTTTACATTCACTTTGCTGCTGTGATGACGTCATCACATTTGGGCGGCTCTCCCACTGCGAACAATAACATTACGCCTTTCGCTACCTTGATCATACCCAGAAATTCACCACTGCACTTCGGTTTGTCGACAGGAGAAACAGATGGGAGAAAAAAAATACATTTACTCAGACACCTCGCCTACGTTGTACTACAGATTCTTTAGTTTATGTGTTATGTAAACTTTCAAAAATAATATTTTTTACAAATAGAGAAACAGATACCATATGAAAGATTCCAAGATAAAAAGATGAATGATTTCCTTGTTTTTGTTTGTTCAGGAGTTGTTGAGGCAGTTTTTTGTGCTTTTTGAGCCGTGTTGAGCTTCATGCCGTCAGTTGATATTCACATGCCTGAAGGAAAATGTTCCTTGTAAATGAATTTTTCTTCGTCTAAATTTTCACATCTTTAACTAGCGTTGATTTTTCCTTGGTCACAAAGCCACACAGCTCACACTTAAACCTTTTCCCTCTCATGAACTCGAATTTGATGCGATTTGACCGATGACCCTCGGATAGATTTATAACCACACAAAGGAAAGGAACAAGAATATTTTTTTTCTCCTCCGTGAGTCAAAAAATGTCTTTTCAGATGGGCTTTTGCCTTAAAAGCGAGGTCACACTGTGGCTCTTTGCATTTAAAAGGCCGGTGGTTGGGGACAGAGTGCACACATTTTATATGACATTTGACGTTGCTTCTCGTTTTTCCTCGGAATAGACAAAGCTCGCATTTGTACGGTTTCTCGTCACTGTGACTCTTCAAATGGGTCGAAAGATTACTCTGGAATTTACAGCGAAATTCACATGATTCAAATGAACAAACAAAAGGCTTCTCATCAGAATGAGTAAGTTTGTGACTTTGAACTCGTTTGTTTGTCTTGGCTTCAAAATTACAGTTAAGCTCATCACATTTGAACAATTTTTCCAGGGTGTGGGTTTGGATGTGTTTATTGAGACGCCCTTTACTCTTTGCGGAATATTCACAAAGTGGGCAACGAAATGAAGGGTGTTTTTCGCCTTCTTTTCGATGTTGAGTGAGTTGATGTTGTTTGATTGAGGAATTGTCGGCCGCTGAATATTCACAATTTGGCTGTGGGCATTTGTAAGGTTTTTCTTTTGTGTGGATCCTCGAGTGACGTAGAATATCGCCCCTACGGGCTGTGGCATAAGAACAGGATTCAAATGGGCAAACAAACGGTTTTTCTCCCGTGTGAGTTCGAGTGTGAAAAATGAGTTTTTGTTTGCAATTTGTCGAGTAATCGCAATTTGGATGAGAACAAAATAAGGATTTTTCATCACCGTGGATATTGGAGTGAATTTTGAGATTTGCCTTAAGTTTTGCAGCGTAGGAGCATCCAGGTTGTGGACACGGAAAAGGACGAGAAGAGGGCGATCGAAGGACATGCACAAGTTCTACGTGTCTCTTGACATCAAATTGTCTTTTCGCCCTGTAGGGGCACTCGGGGCATTTGAAGGGCTTCTCACGAGAATGGGTCATCAAATGCTGTTTGTAACTTTGAAGAATCCTTGTTGAATAAGGACAGAGGGCGCACTTGTGTTGGTGCCCCATTGAATTTTCACGAGTTGTGCTTTTCTGGTTTTTGACCTTCATTACGATTTACGTATTACGAATTACAAACAAGTTCCAATGCTCAAAGTTGGGGCAAGTTCAAACTTTTATTAGACGTTTGAGCAGAAATCTGACAAATAAACAAAGAAAGAGAACGGACAGATGAAAACTTTGAGGAAAAAAGTGTACTTTGTGCTTGTGTTTTGTGTATTGGTTTAAATAAAATGACAATGGCGCCAAAGGCCAAAGGGGTACATTGTACACGTTCTAAATAAAAATGAGCTTTTGGTTTTCACTTTGTTAAATTTCAATTGAATATTTACGAATCTTAATGAATTTTGGGAATTACCATTAAAAGTCCGGTGTTGTAGAATGTAGAGTGGCAAAGTGAGTCCTCGAGCCTGAAGGATGGACAAAGTACTCAATTTTTTCTATTTCCTTCCTTTCCTTTGTTGAAAGCTGAAACCCGCAGAAGGGACTGAATTGGATTTAAAAATATGTATGCTGTAAGTGGAATGGTTGAAAAGAGAAAGGACAAAAACAAAATGTAAGGGAAATTCTGAGAATTACGAATAATAAATAATAGATGTTGAATGTGATGCCTGAGGAAAATGGAAAGAAACAATCTACATATAGATGAAAGAACAATGAACGCTTTTACACTTTGCGTACCTTATTTTATTTCCCCGGAAAGGATTTATATTTATTTGTGTAAAATTTTCCACTCCATCTAAATACAAAATTCACAAGAACGAATGGGAGTCATGCATCTCTGCAACGCACAAATAATTTGGATTTATAAATATTTTAAACGGCGCTCAAGTCACAAAACAAAACAACAAAAACTTTCAAATCTTTAAGTTTGTGCCTTTGGAATTTGGAGTTTGGACGCCGTGTAAAACATTTGTTGTGCAAATGCTTATTTTCGTTGGGAAGATATATCATGTAAGAGAAGTGGTGTGAAGATTCGTGTTTTTATTCGGTTGAGCAAAATTTAGGACGGTGAACCTCCAAGTCTTTTGATGCCATTTTGCATTTTGAATCAGTGTGAGATCTGTTCATCCTTTTCCTCTTATGAAAATGCAACCGATTTTGTACTTTAATTGTCCTTTTGGGATCCGAGAAAATAAATTTTTACAAAGTTTTCTTTCAACATCCAGGCTTCAATTCAATCTTCAGGTTAAAAAAGAATCCAAGACGTTGCAGTTGCCAAGAACACTCAAACCAACACATTTAACTATACTAATCCACTTTTGTTCCGTTTTCGTTTCGATTTTTGATCTCCTTTCCTCTTCCCAATTTTGTCGTTTTCCTTAGTGTTATTCAGTTTCTCAACTTTATATTGTAGATTTTAGATCCAATCCAATCCAATCCAATTCAATTATCAATTATCAGCTAAGCTTATCTTATTTAAAAATGCTCAAACCAAGTTTTGCAAGAACAAGGCTAATTTTGGAGGAGTCAATTTTATAAACGGCGTCCAAGATAAACAGAATCTTTTATTCAATTAATTTTACAAGTTGAAATATTTGTGGCATAAAATCCGTTGTTGATAATAAAGCAACGGAAGGTACAAATAGATTTTTTACAACCATCTAAATTTTAAAAACATCCTAAAACGGGAAATGAACTGTTTTAAGTAGATGCTGAAAATACCATATGCCATTTAATTTATTTTCGTCCTTTGAACATTTATGTACATTGTACAAACTACAGATGATTTTTTTTCTCGTGTTGCCTGAGAAGTCCGGGCTGCTTCGCCCGATATTGACATCCATCTTCTTTGCAAAAATAAGGTTCTTCCTTGGTGTGAGTTCTCACATGTCGAACCAAATACGTCTTGTCCTTCGTTGCAAATGGACACAACTCACATTTGTACCTTTTCTCCACCTCGTGAGCTCGCATTTGATGTCGATTTACCATGTACTGCGCAATAGCTCGGTAATCGCACGAAGGAAATGAACAAGCGTATTTTTTCTCTCCATTGTGAATCAGCAGATGATCTTTTAGATGAGACTTGGTCTTGAAAGCAGAACTGCATTGAGAATGTGTACATTTGAAAGGTCGAAAGTTGGGGTCCGAGTGCACATTGTGTAAATGAGTTGAAACGACGGTTCTTGTTTTTCCTCGGAATGGACACAGTTCACATTTGTACTGACGCTCTTCACTGTGCGTCTTCAAATGGATGGAAAGATTGCCCTTGGAATTGCAGCGAAATTCACATGATTCGAATGAGCAGACAAAAGGCTTCTCAAGGTTGTGTCTTGTGACATGTTTGGAGAGATTTCCTTTTGTTTTTGTGGAATATTCACAAAGTTCAATCGGACATTGAAATAGAGAGCGTTCTTCGCCCTCTTTCGGCTCATGAACAACTTGATGTGTCTTGAGTTTGGCTCTCTCAGCAGCTGCATATTCACAATTTGGTTCCAGGCATTTGTACGGCCGTTCTTTTGTGTGGCTTCTCGAGTGAACTTGAAGGTGACTTGAAGTAGCCGAAGCGTAGGTACAGGATTCAAATTGACAAACATAAGGTTTTTCTCCCGTGTGAATACGAGAGTGGATAATGAGACTGTTTTTATAATGTGTGGAAAAATTGCAGTTTGGTTGAGAACAAAACAAGGATTTTTCATCTGAATGCGTTTTTGAGTGGATTTTTAGTTTGTACTTGTTTTGTGCAGCGTACGAGCATCCAGAATGAGGACACGGAAAAGGTCGAGCTTGAGAAGATCCGGATTTGGATTGGGATTGAGACGGGGATGGAAGGAGATGAACATGTTTCAAATGCTGTTTGATATTGCGTTCATATTTTGTTTGGAATGAACATTTTACCCTGGGGCAGTTAATGGGTTTCGCAGAGTGCATTTTTACATGCTTTTTGTAGGTTTGAAAAATCCTTGTTGAATATGGGCAGAGGGCGCACTTGTGCTCAGGGGAACTGTTTTTAGCTGTAGATGTTTGAACCTTCATTTTTTAAATATAACAGAGGGCAAATGATGAATCCCGTCCCGTCGTAATGTTAGATTTATCTTGATGAGTGCTGAAATTGTAGTACGAGCACAAGAAGTATTGGAATTGTAGAAGGAAATTATTGCATTAAAAAGGTCTCCTCAAACGTTTCACCCTGTTCTGGTCCCGTTTACTTTGAATGTTAAATGTTGAATGATGAAAAGTGGAAAGAACTTCCTTGTAAAGCTTTGTGCCTTTTGAATTGATCGTGTTGAAAGTTGAAAGCTGGAAGCCTGAGGCTAAAGTCTCAAGTTGTGATGAACAATGAACAAAGTTGTACAAAGTTAAAATCTTGTGCAAGAAAAGAGAACGGCCAGATAAACAAAGGAACAAATATCCAATGGATATTTTTGGAAATTCCGTCTTACAAATTATGACTCATTGAATTTCTGGCTCCTGGGTAAAAGAGAAGGGATTGGATGAGATTAAAAGAACATAAAATGCACAACTCCTTTCTGTTTTCCTTTCCTACTGTTAATCTTTTTTCCGTACAATTTTATTTATGCAGGTTGTAAATATTTTAGAGGGAAAACTAACACGCTTAAAACTCGTGTAACATTAAACCAGGAAAATATTTACATTTATGCAGCCCATGGGCGCTTCATTTGCAAAATATAACTCGACACTTGGAGGACGGAGAAAATGAATAAAGTAAATAATCGGTGTTGAATCAAATAACACACAATACATAAAATGGCAAAGGTAAAGTCACAAGTGTTTGCCATATTCAAAAACTGAACTGATCTTAAACATTTTTTGGCTTGAACTTTATTCAAAACTTTTGAAACCCCAACAATTTACAGCACCTGAACCTGAATTGAGCATGTAGCATGGAGCAGCAGCATAGTTGACGATGTGACATTTCATGAGAAAATACTATGACAAATACTTTTAATTCATCCTCAATCATCAGCCCAACATTGACTTACCGTTCATAATAACAACCAAAGCAAATGTAAATGTTTTGAAAAATTCAAAGCATGGTAAACCTCCTATGGTGAACTACCTTTTGAACTTTGAAGTTTGAACAGAGTGAAAAACTGGATTAGGATAACCCATTGAAAACGGAATGACACAAGAGAATATCTTGAAAATTGGGCTTTGTACAATTGAATAAACAAATCGACAAAGATTTTGTTATTGTAAAATTGAAAGGGGTGCAATTCATACAAATGAGTCAAACGGCGTCAAGTTGTGACAGTCAGCAATAATAATAATGCAGCAGACACCACGAGCATTTTGCAGATGATTTGGTTGAACGCCGTTCAACTTTTTCCTCCCCATTTTGTGGCGAACCAATGGTAGTTCACTTATTTTTTTATGAGTATTTGTCCATTGCAAATACCAAACAATACATAATATTCATTACTACGCTAAAACAGACGTCAAAACTCTTGTGAGTTCTCACATGCCCTTTTAAATTACACAAATGAAATGGTGAGAAGAAAAGCGGCAGATTCTGCATTTGCATCTATTTTCGGAATCTGTTCTGTGAATTTTCACACGTCCTTTAAGACAGTTGGTTTTTTACTCACAATTAGGGTGAGGACAATTCACCGTTTTTCTTTGTGAAAGTCAATGTGGCGAGTCAAAGTCGTTTTATTTTCCAAGTTTTACTTGCACTCTGCACACTCCACTCTCTTGTTCGTTATTCACCATTCAAAAATAAAAACTAGACTGGATTGGATTTTTGGATTTTTCATATTTCAGACGTTTGGTACTTTGGCCGTGATGTGTTTGCAGCCTGAGGACATGTAGCTGGTGCTGATTCTGAAATTGTCCTTGAATCCGGCGTTGTCCAAATATTCCTTGATGATATGGCGGGAGTATGCGGAGAGAGCGGGTCGTGTGGTGAATACCTGAAATCCTGGAGTTCCATCCCCCATACAGGAAATGTAAAGAATGAAGGACTTGCCGTCAGTCAGAGCTGGCACGAAAATTCCAGTGAAGGCTGAAATAAACGGAGAAAAAAATGAAACACCAAACAAATGACTTATTCCGGGTTGGTTTGGTTTTTTTCTATAGATGCTTGTACAGTTTTGAAATTCAAAACAAAGTTCTATAGCTTGCATTCAGCAAGATTCCTAAAATATACTCCGCGTTTTCTTGGGCGATCGGAGACCGAAATCAGTGATGCTGACATGAAATCAGTATATTTCGACTACGGCCAATCTTTTGAGCTCACTCTCAACTTTCTACAACGCTTGGTTGCTGAGATACAGACAAAATAACAAGCCGTTGCTAACGCAACATTTACAAATCTATTCAAAGTTCAAAATGCCTTTCAAAATTTACTGCAACCACATTTCTCACTCTAATTTATTGATTCTTGGTCAAAACACGTCTCGAGGAGTCTTGTGCTTTCAGAATTTTTGAAAAAATGTAAAAATTATGAATTTTTGTTCAGAGCAATAACATTGTAACTGGGATTGGACGGTCATTCCTGCAGTAGAAAATTTTCATATTTTTTATGTGGCTTTCGGGCCATCATTTGGTTAATATTCCGGCGCGATATTTTGGTCAAGGGGTTTGCGGCTCTTGAATTGCCATTAAATATGACTTTGCAGTGTGTTTAATGCAAATTCAATATAAAGCAGGATTTTGTTGCCATGGATATTTCAAGTATCTCTCATTGGGTTTTGACAAAATATAAGTAGTTTCAATGAAATCTTTATGTACAGAAAACGAGACTGGAGGAATCTCAAAAATAATAATCATTTTTGTCCTACATTTTGAATTACATGAGATAACTTGAATTTTAACATATTCAATTTGTGACAAAACTAGGTTTTTCATTATGTTAGGCTCGTAAAGCTAATTTAAATGAAGATTTCGATGTGAAAATGGACAAGAATTTAGTGGATAAAAAACTGCCACGTCGAAAAATGTGACCAAATCACAAATCACGCAATTTCAATAAAAACGTTTAAAGTGACCATTTAAACCGGGTTTAATTTTAAAATGCCGATAGGTCTTTGGTGAATGCAGCACAATTAAACAATTATCAAAATAAACTAGAGTAAAAGGTACAAAATTCTATAGATGCTCCCCAAAGACCCAAAATAAGCACCACAATTTTAGAAAAGTATCCCGTTTTTGTGATCGAGTCCCTTTGAACGCTTTCGCCATTTGATTCAAAAATCAGCACCTTAAAAACCGGATGCTTTTCTAAAATTGTGGTGCTTATCTTATGTCTTTTGAAAGCATCTATAGAATTTGTATTTTTGACTCTAGTTTATCCTATGGGAATTTATTTACAATTAGTTGCGTTTTTTTGGTAACCAATTATTGCATTCTCGTAGCTGACATTGTCATTGTGATTGACTTACCTAAAGATGCGTTCTTGTGGAAGACTGTAGTTTCGAGAACAGAGTCAGTTGTTTTAGAGAAGACCTCTATTTTTGCTCCGTTACAACCTGAAATTTAAAAAGTGTGGTATGCTTTATTGACTTTGATTTGTTTTAGTTGTAAGACGGACTCTTAAAGCTCAAAGCTCAAAACTCAAAACTCTAAAGATAAAAGACTCAAGCTATTTTAGACAATTAATTACCTGTGAAAAGTCCCATGATGTGGTTTTCTGCTCAAAACACAACAAATCAACAATCAACATTTCGACAAAGAAACAGTTGAACAGAGAAACATTTCAACATTGAGCACTTGGCCAAAAACATTCCGACATTTCGCTACAATGTTCAAAAATATTTAAAACGAGGCCAATAATTTTCGAAAGTTCTTTGACTTGAACTTGAAAATTTCCAAGCTATTTGTAAAATCGCTTGGTTTAAGGTGTAAAATTTGGAAGATCCAGCTCGAAACATTTGCACGCTGGAGTGACCTGATTCAATGCAATTTTTTTCCGAAATTTATACCATAGAAGTTGCCAAAAAATAAACGTAGACGATATTCAAAGTTTAACCCCCTCATATCTGTTACTGTTAGAAACAACCTTTGGAAATTTCAGTCCGTTCAGTTTAGGATTAGAGGTCACGCAAGGTTACCAAAGGTCATTATGTATTTTAAAGGAGAGAAAACTCAAAAATCAGACATGTTCTGCTCGGGCGAAAAGGGGAAAGGGTACAATTTTTCCTAGAATCCTAATATAGTGACCCTAGCCCACTGTCAAACCATGTCATAGGTGGAAATCGTCCATGTTTTCTAAAGGGGTCACAAAAAACGATAACATTTCTTCCTGGTTTTCTAAAGCTGCCAAAATCTGAGAAACCGGTGCTATTCCGAGTTTTGGAAAAACCTTATAAGTCATTCACATTGAATTCAAAACTTTACGTACGTAAAAAATTTTCATACTTTTACGTGAGGTTTCATACGTAAGAATTTTGATCAGTTTTTACGTGTGAAAATTTGAATCATTTCCACATTGTCTAAATGCATCCGTAGGTAAGAAAAAGAAGCGTACACGTAAGAATTGAACTTACGGTTTTAAGTTTTCTCTCATTTAAAATACATAGAAACCTTTGGCGACCTTGAGTGACCTCTAAACCTAAAGAAGATGAACTGATTTTTTCAGAGGTTGTTCCTTCCATGAAAATGAACAATTTAACGGGTTCGTACTTTAAATTCCTCATTTTTTTGGTTTTTTGTGCAAGTGTACAACATGTTGCAGGTTTTCATTTGCTATGTTGAACATGATTTTGTTAAACTATATTTTGGCGAAATGTCGGAATGTTGATCTGTTTTAGGCAGAGTGCTCAATGGTGAGAAGAAAAGCGGCAGATTCTGCATTTGTATCTCTTTTCTGAACCTGGTCTGTGAATTTTCACATGGCCTTTACGACAGCGTCTGCTGTTGGCTTTTTACTCACAATTTTGTGTTTTCAAAGTTTTACTCTCACACTACACAATCCACACTCTTGTTTATCATTCAAAATTAAAAGTATAAATCGTGGCGTAGCACGACTTGAAAAGTTTCAGTCACTTGATGAATTATTCACCGCGAGCGGGTAGCGCAAGCTTTTGAACTCAAAAAAACTGGATTGGATTTTTGGATTTTTTAGATTTCAGACTTTTGGTAATTTGGCCGTGATGTGTTTGCAGCATGTGGACATGTAGCTGGTGCTGATTCTGAAATTGTCCTTGAATCCGGCGTTGTCCAAATATTCCTTGATGATATGGCGGGAGTATGCGGAGAGAGCGGGTCGTGTGGTGAATACCTGAAATCCTGAAGTTCCATCCCCCATACAGGAAATGTAAAGAAGGAAGGACTTGCCGTCAGTCAGAGCTGGAACGAAAATTCCAGTGTAGCCTGAAATAAACGGAGAAAAAAACAAAATACCAAACACATTAACGACTTATTCCTGATTGGTTTGGTTGTTTTCCTATGGGAATTTACGATTAGTTCCGTTACTTTGTACACCAATTATTCGTGTAGCTGACGTTTGCATTGACTTACCTAAAGATCCGTTCTGGCGGAAGACTGTACTTTCGAAAACAGAGTCAGGAGTGATTCTATTCAGGACCTCTAGTTTTGCTCCGTTACAAGCTGAAAATTAAAAGGTGTGGTATGCTTTGACTTTGATTTGTTTTAGTTGTAAGACGGACTCTTAAAGCACAAAACACAAAACTCAAAATTCTAAAGATAAAAGACTCAAACTATTTTAGACAATTAATTACCTGTGAAAGTTCCCTTGACGTGGTTTTCTGTTCAAAAATCAAAGATCAAAGATTCTGGTTCTCATTTTCATTGTCGTTGTCATACGATTACAATTGTGAATTGTATGTGGAGGAAATTGCAAAGGAAATGAAAGTAATTTAGTGAATTTTACCGTCGATGTTCACAATTTCCTGCATCACACAGGGCGACTCAAACAGACATCGAGACTCGGCTAGAGAGACATTTGCATGGTCCTCAATCATCAAGTCAATCAGCCTGAAGAACGTGATTTGATCCCAGTATTTGGCATTCAAAAATTTAGCGTCCTTTAACTACAAACCAAACCAAACCAAAAGGAAACAAATGAAAAATGGATTTATTCAAAATTCATAATGATTGGTTTATTGGTCAAGTGGTTAGTGGGCGGGATTTGTTCAAATACTCAATACTCAATACTCAAGGCTTGAGTTCTATTCCCGGTGTCGCTCATCTTGTTTAAAAATGTTAAGTTTGCATTTTCTGCCGTTTGTTGAAATTTCTTCCATTTCTAGACTCTAAACTATTTTTCTATAGATGCTTGTACAGTTTTGAAATTCAAAAAGAATATCTAAAGTTTGCATTCACCAAGATCCATAAAATATACTCCACGTTTTACTGGGCGATTGGAGACTAAAATCAGTCATTTTGACACCGAATCAGTATATTTCGGCAACGGCCAATCGTTTGAGCCCATTTTCAACTCTATACGACGCTTCGTTGCTTACAAGCAAAGTACCCGAGGTGACTTCTCCGGAATTGGATGGGTGTATGTTGGTTGGGTAGGGGCTAGTGAGTGTATTGAAACCCTGGAATACTACGTGCCCCCGTGGCCGTTGACCAGAGATATTTGAAGAAAAAGGTCGAAAAAACGTCAAAACCAGCTTCACATTTTATTTTATTTCTCTGGATCCCGTGAGCCGATTTGGATATGTGTTAGCAATTTATATAGGCAATCGCATGGAGACTAGGACCCATGCAAAAATTATTTCAAATTCTCCCGGATTTCGAAAAAATTCCTCGCAATGTGATTTATATACTTTTTACATGTAAAACTCCAAAAATCAATTAATTTGACATTAGTGTCTTTTCAGCTGTCTTTCTTCGGCAAACCTTTGAGTTAAAATTCCAAATTTGCAGCATCAACTCGCAACATCATGAGGTAAGTCATAAATTTTTTCCAGATTTTTTCATAAGGCACAAGTGCGTTAAAAACGGATTTCACGTTTAGGGCGATGTTGAAGTATAAAAAATAATATTGTGTAAAACCAGGGAACAATAATTTTTTATGGTACCATGAGCACTTTAGTATAGCCCGTAGTAACATTACTGACCCATTGATTTTTCCAAAGACCCCTCCCACTTGTAGGAGGAGCCAATTATATTTTATAATTTTGGACACACATGCGGTAAATGCTGTTATCTCGGCTTCTGTGGGGACTTTTTTCAGGCGGTTTTCGGATTTTACATGCTCAAGGTAAGCTGCAGCATATCCGCGTGACCGTTTTTTATAGGCGCGAAAAAACCCGCCACGGCGGGAAACCGCCGGACGATTTCAAGAAAGTTCATTTTCTGTAGATTTCGGTATCCTGAACATGCGAATACAAACTGTGCAGTATTACACTGCATCAACAAGAAAATGAGATGCAATTTTCAAAAAATTGTCAAAATTCAAAAACTAATTGGATCAAAAAACTGAGTACACCCTTGGAAAGGGAGTTGTTTAAAGTGTAAACGACCAGAGTATCATTAACTTTTAATAAGATTTAGTACTGTTTCCAAGACTCTTTTTGGAAAGTGCAAAAACGATGCAATTCTGCACTTTAACTTTGAAGCTTTGTGTACGACTTACTAATCATAATTAAGGGTCAAGAGCTACACCACATGAAAGGCCATGCTTCAAAATACTTCGGCGTGTTTTTACGGCTTTTGAAACTAAAAGGAAGCCTTTAAAATTAAACTTGAGTGATGAGCGGGAGGTGTGCAGTATTAGCCCACTCTACGGTATATTTCTAGTTCGTTATATACACGCGGTGGAAGGAAAAAATGGTACATGTGTATTGCAATTCTTCACTTGTTCAAAGCGCTCCAGCTCCGAACCTAATAATACACGGTTTTTGATCCCGGAACAAAAAAGTACCAGAAAAGTGTGCTCGTTAAGATAGGCAAAACCCGGAGGCTGGAAAAAAATGCCTTCATACTTTTTAAGTATTGGCCCACGCTATGTATTAAATACCATAGGGCTCTTTGCCCAGGCTCTCTATAAGAAGCATAAAAGTACATGTTAAATGTGCAATGTGAATGTGCTCTTAGTTTTGTCTTTTCTACGAAATAAATCAAGCAGATCTTGTTAAACGCTCAAGCCTTTACTTCAATGAATGAATAATTTATGTTGAATAAGACTGAAACAGAGTCATGACTCGCGAATATTTTTCCGTGTACCTTTCTGACATTTCCCCAGTAAACATCACCGATTGGTCTGTGTGAACTTTGCAAAATACGTCGTTAATAAGAATTCCACTTTGGTTCTCAATGCTGATTTAGTCCAACGCCACTTGAAAATTTTTTAGACCTGCTTTCCTGTTTCTATCCGTAGAATGTCAGTTGTAGTGTTTGTTTGTTGCAGCAAGTTAAAATCCAAATCGTTACTAATTTTAACTCAGCGCTGGAATTCCGATGTTGGGGTTCATTTTTTTGCAACAAGGAAAATTTATCAGCTTCTTTTTTAGCTGTTTTTGTTGCAAAGTTGAAGAGGTTAAATTGGAAATTCCTTGAGCGTGTTTGCAAGGCGAAAAGACAAGTCAGATATCATCGTATTAAATGAAACGGTATGAAACGGAAAAACCCGGTCAGATTTAGAATCACGTTAACAGACAGATTTCTAAAATTATACAATTTGTAACCATTTTTTTATTTCATTTTACAGGGACTTCAAACAGTTTTACTAGAATATTGAGAAATTGAGCTGCTGCTGCAGATTCCATTCACAAAATATTAATTTCCTTGTTGGAAAATGAGTGGATGATTTTTTTTCTCATGTCTCCTGAGGATACCCGTAAAAGGATTGTGACCAGTGGAAATTAGTAAAGAGTTAAAATACAAAAAGCAGAAGGGAAACAAAACCAAGTGGATTTAAATCCGTGTTTGTGTGTTTCTTAGGCGACGAGAAAAAATACCAAAATGTGAAAATTGTACTAATCCAGAGGCTTAGAAAGTCAATTTTATGTGTTCTACTTTAACACATTGTTGTCGTGTTAATCCAAACATATAAACTGTCTCTCCCATTTTCTGTCTCTTTCTCTGTCCTTTGCTCTGCGTGAATTTCTAAACGTAAATTGTTTTGTCATGTTTAGCGCCCCCGCATTCAATATTGATGTAATCGAGCACAATATGCAAACACATTATGTAGCATTTACTGCTGGAAATCAAGAGACTTTTAAAAAATAAATGTAACATTTTAACGCCGGTTAAAAGTTCTTTGGCCATTTTAGGGCCTAATGAATGCAGATGGTAACAAATCTAAATCATAGATCATAAAGGTATTTCATTGTTTCTCAAATTTAGACATTTGTTTAATGATTTAAGCGGAACGCTCATGCGGGCAGCTTAAATCGGACTTGATAAAAAATTCTGAAATTGCTCAAAATAGTAAATGTGATTCTCACATTTCAGAAAAATAGTTTTGATTTATCTAGTTCCAATGCAAAAACTTTGAAAAATAAACAAATACCCTGACAAACATTTTGACGAAATGTTGAGCTCTCTGATTTTCCCTTCAATTCATTTCTCGTTGGTGAAAATGTGAGGGTGATTCTTTTTCTGGATTGACAACCGAATTTTAACCTAAATCCCAGCCCAAATCATGATTTAAATCTAAATGTTTTTGTATCATTCTGACGCCACTCAAAATTTTCAGACAGGAATTATCACTCCCATTGTGAAGTATAGTCATTTTGGTACAATTCACTTTTGAAAGTTTCTAGCAAAATCTAATGTAACTTGTCATTGTTCTTTATAGAAATTCCATTACGTGCTATACTTTCAGTCTGAATGTTCATTTTGCTGTTTAGTTTAAAATTCATGAAATACAGAAGACGCAACATTAAAACCAGGACTTTTGACACTTGTTCTTCTGTTTTCCCATCACAGCAGAAGTTTTACCAAATGTGCTGAAGGGTTTTCATCGTCATATTGAACTTGCTTCATCTGAAATTTTTCTACAAGTTTATGCTTTGTTAATTGCGATTTGACTTGAAATCTCAGGACAATCTAATTACGTTTCTCTCTCATGTACCTTGTAAAACGGCAAAACTGAGCATTGGATTTGATTTTAATCGCTCGTGTATTGTGTCACAAAGTGATGTCAAGGGTATATTTTAGCGCGGTGCTGAAAATTTAATTTTTGATGCGAATGCACGCCAAGCAAATAATGACAATTACAAGATACTCAATGTGTTGTAAATTTAACCAAATGAAGGTGCATTACAGCTTGATAAAACTTCTTCAGCCAATTTTCTAGGATTAAACATTTTAAAAATGTTAATCGGCGTCCAACATCGGCTTTATCATCAAAAGTAGATTTACAAATACGAAAAGTAATTTTACAACCAGAAATTACGACAAAAACATGTTTAAAAATTTACATTTTGCAATGAACAATAAATTAAACTACTGAACAGCAAAGAAATATCAATTTCGTAGTTGGAAAATGAATGGATGATTTCTTTGCGTATGTCGTCTGACATTAAGCATGATGATTTAGTCAATTTTGTTCCTAGATTTCCAGACTGGCTGTGAAAAATAAAACAGGCAAAAGGTGTATCATGTTTTAGTATTTTGCCTGGACAGATTTTCTAGCTGCCTGATTTTACTGCGTAGTTATTGTATAGGGAAAACCAGCCAGCTAGAAAATCTGTACAGTCAAAATACTAAAACATCAGACACCTTTCGCCTGTTTTATTTTTCACAGCCAGTTTGGAAATCTAGAACCAGACTTGACTAAAACATCATGCCCAATGCATTATAAAAAGAAGATAAATCACGGTTACCATGACGACAAATAAGGAAGAAATCCAGGAAAATCCGAGTGTTTGAGGTTTGAGAAATAAGATGGGCAAAAGATGTATTACACGTACTAATTTGTTTTAACTGAATCAATAACCACAAGTCACGAGGAAGGTTCTGTAGTTAAATATCACTTTAACAATCAAAATTATATTTAACTGTGTTCATTTCTGAATTCTCCAATCTGCAATCTTCAAATTCTCCCGCCAATATTTTAAAACCGAGAGCGGGAAAGCAAGGAGATCTGAACGGGTGTAAATTTACTATGTATTAAACAAGATCTTGGACCAGAAAGAAAATTGTGTCCAAGAGCCAACAACAGTAAAACAACTTATTCAAGGAGAGAGTGAAGTAAAACTACTCTATGTATACAGAGTACAGAGGTTGGACTTTTACTATTTACACAGTTGGAAATTTTTTATATTAATTTGTGTATTTGATGTCCGTGTTGGATCTTAGTACGGTAGAAAAGCTCATACTATTTACTTTTAGTTTACACCAAATATCTACTGTTTGCACCCACTTTTGCCTGATTTACAAGCGTTTGAAAAAACGATGTCAAAAAAGTGTTTTCCAAAATGACAATTTTTTTAGGCGTCGACTTTTTTCAAATTAATGTTTTGGGTGACTTTTTCCAAAATGGAAACAAAATACGTTTAAAAAGTAGTTGTTAGTGCTCTTGAGATTGTATTGGTGACAGAAAGGTTGGTTTAAGTTGTCCAGGTATTTCCTCAGAGTCCGTTTTATGAAAAATTATATGATGAAACTTCTTAATTTCGACTTCTAAATTTTTATCTCTGATACTTTGAAGATCCAAAAGTTTCTAACAACGGAACTATATTAAAGACCAAACGTCTTATTTATTTCTACAAACATCATACCGTTTTCTCCAATAGCATGCAACAGCAATAAAATTCATTTTTGCATGCCTGCTGCATCAAGTAGATTTTGACTTGTTTCCGAGTCTGTGTTACACACAGTTTTTGAGCTGCAAACGTGAAATATGCATCAACACCCTGGATGCACCTACGCTGCAAAACAAAAGGGAACTCTCAAAACACATTAAAAAATCCCCTATGCTAAAACTCCAGAGTTCTCCCATTCTTATCCTAACTGCAATTATTCCTCGCATAAGAAAGGAAATCTGGATGGGACCAAAGTTAGCAGTCAGCAGTCAGACTGCTGGAAAACCCAAAGTTAGCAGTCAGAAAAAAATGGCTACCAGAGGTCAGCACACACGCTCATTTGAAGAGGCACAGTGACGAACGACGATACAAATGGCAACTTTGTCCCTACCGAGGGAAACGAAGGGGCAGCGTGAACAACCATTTAAAAAATGTGCACTCTGACCCCACCTGCCGACCTTTCAAATGTACAGAGCCGCAGTGTGACTCTGCTTTTAAAACAAAAGCCCATTTAAATCAATGCTCGGAATTCGGACGGTAAAAACCATTTTTTCCACATGCCGTGGGAAGAATTGGTTATTACCGGGAAAAATGGGAAAAACTGCCCTAAACTGTCCAAAACTGTTCCGTGCTT
>JAQGBH010004416.1:0-16864 GCA_034698265.1 Sminthurinus aureus | reverse complement strand
ACTTCTTCATTAATTTTTACAACAGAAAAAATATAATAAATATTTTATTATTTACTGGCTATAGTACAAAATAAATACAATATACTCCGATTGCATGAGGTTAAAAAAGAAATGGCATAATGTATGATAAAATCATATTGAGGAAATACTAAATCATAAATCGTAGTAGTTCCATTTCCATTCACCAGATATTTATGATCTTTTAACTTTTAATACTTGTCGTACAAGAAGCTCATTTTCGGATTTCGGACAATAGCCATAATTTCTCATGTACAATGTACATCAACAATCAATAGTTGTTTTTGATTCATTTTTGTTGAATTATAGAAACATAAAGTATTACAAGTAACATGATTTATGATCAGTTACATTTACTGACAATTTTATCACAATATTGTGATTTTTGATCAAAGCACATTGTAAAATTTCAAATAAAATCACCTATTAATAGCTTGGAAGATAGTGAAAAGTTTTAGTGATGACAAGCTTCTTTGTACACTTCTTTGTAACAACCTGTCATGCTGTACACTGGACAGTGGACACTAGACACTGGACAAAATATATATACAATACAATAGACTGGACCCTGTGAACTGTATGTAAACTGTATCCCATTATTCCTTGGTATATTTTTACTATGACTACGTCGTAATTTGTACAACTAGGAGTACAAGTACAGTTACCTGAATAACGGGCACTAGCTTTTACGTATTTGTTCGGAAATAATGGGAATGAAAAGGTATTAGTACTAAAAGGTGTACGGACATCGTACATTAGTACAGAGTAAATCATTGCACATTGCACTACATATTTACTACGTACTAATGTACGAGTGTACGAGACGCGAGAGTAACAGTAGAAAAACTGTGATGGTCGGTCAATAGCCTTCCATTGTTGTTGTTATTGTTGTTGTGGGCTGGTGCACATTATTTGTGATTATGTCAGTCTACGCTCTACGCCGTTCTCAAATGTACACTGTACACAATACACAGTAGGTTGTAAGTAGTAAGTGCTCAGTGCACATTTATATACTACGTAGAATATTCAGTAAACTATACACTGTGCATTGTACATACGCATTTAGCAATATGACATGAATTCATTTCATTTCCTCAAAACGAAACAATCGAAAGGATTCTTGTACTAATGCTAGAGCTCTGCATGTACAATGTACATCCATATTTTTCAGTGTACAATCCCATCCACAGCATACTGAATACTGAATAGTGAATACTGAATGTAGAATGTATGGTTGAGGCTTGAAGCTTGAGGCTGATGGAATAGAGTTCATATTACCAATAAAGACATAGTTGATGGCCTATAATACATTCACACACATAAACAAACTGTCTGTTCTCTTCTCTGTGTTATGTATTCTTGTGAACAGTGTGCTTTTACATAGGATACGTAATACGTATTACTACAGACACAGATACACACACACACACACACAGTTGTGAAGAACGATGATAGTTTGGCGACTGCGGAAAGTCCCTATCATTCTACACACTACATAGGGCATAGTACAGCATAGTAAAGGAACGGAAAGGAAGGCACACACACTATACGCGCTGTACACTGTAAACTGTACACAGCGAGGCAAAGGAGAATTCATTCAACTGCTTTTAGTCAGCCACACGTGCTAGAGCAACATACTCACAACTTTGCTGTGTATTTACAAAAGTAAAGAAGTAAGGAATTTAAAAGAACCAAGTATATTTGGAATTTTGGAATCGGATCCAAGTGTTTTATTTATATTGTTCTGAAATATAATCCAGTGAACAGGGATCTAAATACATTCTATTAGTAAAAAAAAATAGTCAAAAAGTTGTTATTCTCATTCAAATACTAATTCCAGTATCCAACTTGTTGTTATATAATTGTTATATAAATTATTCTACATAATTCTCGTTGTTGTTGTTATCATTGTCAACAGTTCAAAACAGTTGACAAGTGAAGTATATATTTAAATATCATATCTAACTAACTTATTCAAACAAAAGTATTACTGTTATTAATATTATAATAATTATACTCGATACTCGAAACAAAACAAGTACATTTGCATCATCAATTTGCAAAATCTACCAAAAACGGCTCAAATCTTTGTGTTCAATGTGTAAGAGAGGGAAAAAAGTGTGTTTACATTCTTTATTGAAAGTTGATCTAGAACCTAGAATCTAAAATCTAGAACATCCAGTTAACATTAAACACTAAGCCAAAAGCATATATTCAAATGCTGCATCAAATCATCGTGTCAATTTCAATTTCGGATTAAGTTGAAGAAAGTGAAAATACAATACAATACAATTGGTAACTGTTAAAACTTAAAAGGAACAGTCAAAATGACGGTGAATCATATTGAACGGAAAAGCATGCAATCTCCAGACTCTGGACATGAATCTGATGATTCCAATACTTCAGAGTCCTCAGTCAAATCCTATAAGGATGACTTACTTGGTCGAGTATTAGCAGGTTCGTCCGTTTTACATAATTACCTCCCAAACTTAAGTCAAAACATGTTATCATTTCTCTTTCATTTCAATTCAAATCCATGTTTTGGTTTTCCTTTTGTGGTACATTTATCCCTTATCATGTATTGTGTACATGTATATTTGCATCATATCCCATATTCATATTCCTGTTAGTATTCTAGTATTCCTATCATCATCAAATAAGTTTACAATGTACAGTAATGTAAGATTGCATATTGTATTGTTTTTTAAATTCCATGAAAAAAAACCAGTCTTACAATTTACAATATTAAATTAGGTTTAGTTTTTTCCCTGTAAAATAATAATAATATTATCAGTATCATCATCATGATGATACTGATTTCTGATGATATAATGTAACACGAGTAATCATGTAAATAACACAACATGCTCTTATACGAGTAATAGTAGTATAAAGTATAAAGTATTACATAGCCGTATGATAGGATTGTATAAGCTGAAAGAGAGTACGTAAGAAGTATAAGTACAGTGTAGTCTGTAGTCTGTGTTGTATGTTGTGTATGAGTATATGACTATTGAGTTGAGTTGAGTCGACTCGGCCTCATTTTAGCTCACTCGTATTCTTCACACAGAGATACATATGTAGAAGTTCACGACCCGAAAGTAGGACAGTCGTTCGTTGCCTCCAAAATATGTAATCCAATGCTAGATAGAGAAATGGAACACTCGTAGTTCGTAGGAATACTCTATGTATAGCAGATACAAAATGTGTAGTACTGTATCAAGTATCAAGTATCTATAGGACATATCTCTAGTCTCTAGTCTGTAGGAGAGCATAACGGAGAAAGAACTTTGGAAAGAGGAGCGAGCAAGCTTGTGATCCACATTTTACATTTTTACTCAACTATTCTACTTCTCCATTCTCGATTCTCCATTCTCCATCCTTACAAAAACATATGTATTTGTAATGTACGGCGTACGGTTTACAGGGTACAAAATAGAAGCAAATAGACAGATAATAGATAGATAGCTATGAATGATGATCATCATCATCATTCCTATTTATCTATACAGTTTAAAACTCACTCACGCTACAGTACACAAATGAGGAGATATGATATGACCAGGTTCAAAATTGAAATCTCAAGTAAACTCTGCACGTTTAATTACTAGCTAATCTCACTTACTTACTTACTTACTCACTTGAGAAGACTTTCTTGTGGATGGACTTTCATTTTCATCAAGATTTCCACTTATCATCATCATTATAATCATTGGTCCTCTTTTTTTATCTTTTATAATACAGTATTGTCATTTCAATGCTCAAATGTATGAGTATTATCTATTATCTATTTTAAATTTCTTCTCTCTTTAATTTTTAACAATATAATACATAATATAATATATATATAATATACGCTCATTCATTTTCAAAAGTCAACACATATTTATATTTAGTATTTATACATTAGGAGATATTTTTATTTTCTCTTCCTTTTTTTATCTTCTTCGTTATACATTTCAATTTTCATTTGTACAAATGTAGGGTAATGTACTCGGAGAAAAAAAGAAATAGAAGTGGAAATAGAAAATCGAGCACATGTACAATGTACATATTACACACGTATGTACTTTATACACGCACAAGCAATGTCCTTTGTTCAATTGTCATAATATTTTTTAAGAAAAAAATATGTATATGGCCAGGCCGCCTCACTACTTTGAAAACTGTAGAGAGAGAGAAAGAGTGCGTGTTAGGTTGTCACAAAACATGTAAAAAAGCATGTAAAAAAACTGTGACATCATCATCTTCAACTGGTTGCTAGTTTTGTATGTGTGTAGTCGGAACTTTGGATTTGATTTGTGATCACTATGCTAAATTTGTCAAGTCAGGAGTCAAGGGACTTGAAAGTTCTAGAATCTAGAATCTATATTATGATACCTGTACACTGCTATACATGAGTAATAGTAGCAGTTTTTGTATAAGTTATAGGTGAACTTTAAGGAAAGTCTGGAGTATGGAGTAGAAAATAGAGCACATAGATTTTTCGGGGGTGAATGTTCTCATGAATTCCTCAAATAACATGACGTTATCTGGATATCATCCATCATGGTTCATTAACTTGAAAGAAGTACACTATACTTGTATACTTGTATTTTATATTTGTGTTTGTATTTATATTTAAATTTTATATTCATACATGTACAAGTTCACATGTGTATTTATTATTTATGAAAGGGACATATTATTTATTATTATTATTGTGAGATCAAAAGATTTAATGGTCCATAATAATAAAATGATTTGAAAACCCATAGACCCATAGTCAAAATATTATATAAGAGCAAAAGTGGATGTAACAAGTTACAAGTCCTTGGTATTGACTTATATTATTTTATGACTAATTTGGATTTGATATAAAGCCATATCAAAGCTTCACACCTAATAATAAAAAAATGTGTGTAGTAAATGTGTATGTTAGTATTGAGGATTATACTTCTTGAATGTGAAGGAATTTAAGATTTTTACATTGATTGCTTAAGGTTCTTCCGGTAGGGAAGTACGTCGAGCGTCAAGTCAATTGACCGATTGCTCATACATTGAATACATAATACACATTAGACATTACACACACTGAACTCAGTCACCTTCATAAGAGGCTGTGTACACTCAGAGCTCAGAGAGAGAGAGAGAGAGAATTACACTAACTCCTATGTTTTGTATTTACTTATCGTACATTCAACTCTTACACTTCAACAAAAATTTAGGCATATTGGACAGAAACTATGTATACGTCCAGGTATAATTACATTATATTACTACAGTGTAACAACACTTGTAAACTGTGTGTTATACAAGAGATTTTGCGTGGACTTGCAAAAATCCACACTCTTGCTTATGGTAATTGGTAATTGTACTGTGAAATGTAAACAAATAGTTCAAACTGAACGATTACGCTAATACATTTGCATATTTCATAACACAATACAGGACAATACATACATACATTTTAGTATTATTGAGTTGGTTGAACCCTGTCCTCTCGTGAAATAAAGAAAATAGGCAAGAGGACTAGATCCTAGAAATCAAATGACAAGCTTAAAAAATCAATACATGATATGTCTAATTGATACAAAATCAAATACAAATACAGTGTTTTAGAAGTTAGAATCTTGGACTTTTCAAAAACAACATCAAATCTATTCAACTCATTGTTGATTGTTGATTGATGTTCAATATTCAATATTATGCACATGCATAAATAATTTGTAAATTTCCAAATTTTTTATTCTATATTCTAAATTCTAGTCAAAGCCAAGAAATGAGTAAAGGAATTAGTAATAATACTACTAATTCTTATTCAACTATCTAAAGGGAGTACGGAGTAAGTGTCAATGACCACCTCGTCTATGTCCTATATATATCGGGGTCAATTGAGATACATATGTTGTCTATAAGTCTATACATATGTGTGTGCTCTACTCTCTCCCTCTTTCTCTATCTGTCTATTTAGAAACAAATCACATAATATTCTGTATTGGGGATACAGAATACAGAGGAAAGTAAGTAAGTTGGAAATGAAAAAAAAGTTTATAGCCTTCACAGGTGGTGAGCGTTGAGCGTTCATTTTAAAGTATATACGATTCCATATCCAGACTAACCAAACCAAACCAAACCAAAGACAAGACATAAGAAAGGAGAGATAGTTTGTCAGAGTATTTAGCAAGATACATATAATAATAACAATAATGATATAACGTAATATCTGTATACATTCCATGGATGATGACCCACTAAAGAGGAAAAACTTCACTTTCAATCCTCGACTTGTAGTTGTACTGTACGTTGTATGCTCAATGTTCACAGTGTATGTTGTATGTTGTATAATGTAGAATGTCTACAGTAGGAGTTGAGACGTATGCATACTTGCTTACGTATGTGCATCGTACATACTGTCGGTTCATTCAACTCGACCAGAGTTTAGTAGGTCATGTGGTCGTCATAGAAACAGAACAGGAGTAGAGTGACTGTCGCGTTCCTCCTGTTACTATTACATAGACACTCGGCACACACACACACACATTCATTCACAGTTAATCCCAGTGAATGTACATATGAAACATACGTACATTTAGTAGGATAGAAAATATAAAACATAAAATAGAGAATCAAGAATAGTGCACAGATACTGAGATACATAGTCAGTAGTCAGTATAGTCACAGAGACAGATGTAAGGAAGGTTGAATACCTACGTAATACATACAAAGTACGTAGTCGTCTACCACATTTAATATACAAAATACAAATTATAGTAGAAGGAAAAAACACATAGCTGTGGATGTCTCGCTTGCACATAGCGAAATAAATAGATAGATAGATAGATAGATACTTATGCATAGAGAAAATACAGTACTGTCTATGAGTTTAGATTGGAGTGTAGAGTGTAGAGGTAGAGTGTAGTACAGTGTGCATTGTGTATAGCGTAAAGCATAAGGCATAAGGCGCTTATAGAAAAACTTTACACTGTACACTGTACAGTGCACTGTGTGTAGTATGTAGTATGTAGTTCTGGCAATACAGTGTAAATATACATAGTTGAAGGAGAATCGAGGTTAGGTGTCATGAAACTCTAAATAGGTCATGAAATGCAAGCACAGTTTTTTTTCTTCTTCTACACGCAGAAGTAGCGAAAGTGTTTCATTTCATAGTTACAAGTTGGATGGAAAAACTTACATAGAGAACATTTCATACTTATTACTTGTATACTTGTATAGTTGTATGATATGAGCAAAAGCCATGTAATAGTTGCCACAGGCAAATAGATAGATAGATACATGTACTCATTATTATTATCATTTTTATTATTACCATTAGTAAATTTATTATTAACAACAACAGCAGCAAAAGAAATTGACACAAGAAGCCAACAACTTACAACTTGGTCGTAGTCGTATGATATATTACATTATATTATTTTTTATATCACAAATCACAAGTTAAGTCCAACCAACAACAAGAAATAGAAATAGTCAAAGACACATCAATAGAGACATCAGCAAGCCATTGTTAGTGCGCCGAGTATTAATGCACACAAGCATACATATGTATTTTCTCAGATTTTCTAACACACTTTGTCTACAATATATTTGTCTATAAAATATAAATAATGTGTAGAATGGTAAATAGCAATAAGTATGTATGTATAAAAAATATTAAGTATCATGAAAAAAACTGGGCTACTTGAATGAATTGCATCGACACTTTTGTATACTATTCTCATTCCTCTCTCTACTTTTATCTTCATACAACTACTTTACACTAAGATTTCCTCAAGCCATTGTCACAAATGGATCATAATTGAAAGTTTCTGTGCATGTATATATATATGTGTGTGTGTATTATATGAATGCAGCACATTGTATAAAATAGAAGGGTGCCTAAGCAAGTGCTGAATCCTGTTTCTATTTCTTTCTACTATTCTACTATTCTACTGCTCATGCAGAATGCAGTTCAAATTTCCATAAAAAGAATTACAATAAGACAATGTACAATGTACACATGCACGAGATGATGATGTAGGTGTGCAGTCTGCACTGTAAACTGTACACTATGTACAGTAATGAGGATAAGAATAAAAAGAGTGCAGGTAACGAGAGGTAGAGAGAGAAGGAAAAAACACGGCGACCGTGTCAAAAAACTACATGACTCTCGTATGAATGAGTGCGAACGTACACAAGACACAACGTGCGAGTAAGCATTGTGACTTGTGAATTGTGAGCAATGAGCAACAATGAACAATAATAAGGGAAAGAATGAGAAATTTGTACGTACAAATTGTATGTCTAGTATCTAGCATCTAGTGTCTACGTACATACCGTTCAAGTCGCTACCACCACCATCACAAATCACAACCACAACCAAATCAAAGCAAGGCAACAATTTACCACACAATGTCAAAAATTCATTTGTGCATAAAAATAGGTACACAACAATCCACGCTCTATTCCAATTTTACTGTAGTTTTTACAATAGTTGCATACATTTCTTTTTATCAAGTATGAAGACGCGGTGAGGATTTTGGTTGGCAGTGAAGATTTAGGGAAAGCAAGACAAAAGACAAAAGATAAAAGGATTTGACAAAAAAATTAGAAAATGTAAAGACGAAATCAGAGAAGAAATCTTGCTTCTTCTATTTGAGAAAATGATGAAGGTCTTCCCTTCTCATTCTCAATTCTCATGAATCTCATGAATTTTTCAAATTGTATTTGTTTGTCATTTTTCATTTGACAACGAATATTATGTACATTATATATTGTACATAATATTCCAACTCCCAACAAGTAGCTGTATACTGTATAATCGTTTTTCATAATAATTTGTAATTTTCTCAGTACAGTATGATGCATGTTCAATGTGCATCTTTCTAAATATTTTCTATCTGTGTACTTTTGTCTTTGCATGACCAGGTTATCAGTTATTTTTTCCCGTATAATTTTGTCATATCTTGTGCCTAAGGTTAACCATAAAACCATATCCTGTATCCTGTTCTTGCTCTATCACATGTGGATTCCTATTGGTATATTGTATATTGCTCTGGGTATTCGCATTGTATTAATAACACAGTTTCTTTTATCTCATACTCACAACTTGTCAGTTGTCAGTTCTCGGTGGTTATTTTCTTCAAATGGTATACATGCATTTATTATTTATTAAAGAGAAAAAAAATTGACAAGTAAACTAAGGATTAAGGATATGATGGCGTAATTATATTATGTATTTCATATTACACTACACATAATTATATTGTGTTTGTAGAGTAAATATGAGCAGAGGAGATTAGTACATCATGCACCATGATGTTGTAGAATGTAGAATGTAGAGTGTAGAATCGTTCTATTTCCAAATCCAAATCCTAACGTGACTGGTTTATATTTGATAATTTTAAATAATCTATCCAGCACACAGATACCAATACCAATACCAATACACCATAAATACACACATTCAAACAAATCAGCATCATCACTATTCTTTCTCTAATCGAATGTGCAATTAGTTGATTTTCTGCTCACGATATTTGAAATTTGAACTGAATTGATTGACTGACTCACTTCTGACTCAATACTCAATTTAAATTCAAAAACAGATAGATGGGTGGATAGATAGATAGACAGATGGATATTTGTATTCCTTCCTTCTTATCATTATCATAATTCATAATCATTCTTAATACATAATGCATGTAATTTCCTACTTTTTCATTTCTGGAATGAGAATTATCTCCGATCAAAGCTCGGATGTAAAAAAAGTACGAAAAATGTCTTGAGTCTTGATCATTATTATTAACAGTTTTGTTTGAACCTCCTGCCTAGAAATTAGAAATTAGAAATGGATGATGATGGTTATGATGGTTTTTTCCGTATGAATAGTAACGGTTGGAAACGGTTAGGTCTGAGGTCTGAGAGTTGATGTCAAAACTTTTGACTTTTGATTCATACAGTTTCACATCTTTGAACTATATGACTATAGACTATATACTATAGGAAAAGAACGGAAAAGATAAAATAACATAAAACATAACATAACATAACATGCAGAGCAAACACATTGTTATGAGTTATGACATGACACGAATCAATTTGTCCATGACACTTATTTATTTGCCTATGAAATACAATACAAACTACAATGTTGAGAGTTGAGTATCGAGTATTGAGTATTGAGCAATAGTTAATAGTGTCGTTGACTTGATGTTTTTCATTACACATTTTATTGGTTATTGAATGCTGAGTCCGACTTTGAAAAACAAAGAAGGAGAACATTTTATTTGTCAATGATTTAAACAAAAAATAATAATAATCCTTGGATTCATTAATCACTGTGTACACTGTATGCACAGTGGTGTAAGATGTGCTTTTTAAGCACACTTTAAGATTCGGAGCAATTCCTATAGATTATAGATAGCAATGTTATTGTACATACTACATACTGTGTGTTGAAAGAAATGTACAGAGTATAGAAGAAACCAAGCCAAAGCCAAAGACAAAGAGAACTTAAACTTAGAGATTCTTAGAACTTGGAATCTATAGGGAAATATAGGGCTCCTCTATCTTTCCATCTGGAGTATTTGGATGGGAAGCATTTGTGTGAGGATCCAACACCAGAGGTCTCTTATCATTAACATTATTTTGGTCAGTGTCAGAACGATAATACATCAAGCAGTACATACTACATACTTAGTTTGCTTGGTTCTGTACAGTGTAGACTGTAGAATGTAGAGAGAGAATTTAGTGAGAAACTATTGCAGACTATTGCTCTGACTGAAATGTGAATGTAAATGTGACTCTATGTGTGTGTGTACTTATTTAGGTATGTACGTACGTATACATCCTCTATCTCCTCTAGAGTATAGGGGCAATGCCCTTGCGTTCTATTTAGGTATGCGTCACGAAATGAGGCTGTGCCTTCGTTTCCTACTTTAACCCTTCCCTCATAACAAAACATCATATCATGTATTGCACACATAACACAACCAACATACAATATACTTACAGTTCGCAGGAAAAATACAGACGCCTATACACATACATACGTACACACTACACTTTGGTTTTGATGAAAACATAATAATATTATACATGTACAATATAGAGTATACAGTATAAAGTATACAGTCGCAAGAGTTACGTTATCAAGCGGTACATAATTTAATATAAAGAAGAGCACATTCTCTTTGTATTTCAACAAGTAGAAATAAATGTGTAATATCCAATATGCACTGTCTACTATGTAAAATGTACAAAGGTACAAATTTACAAATGTACAGTATAGTGTGTATTGTATGTTGTGTGTAGAAAAGGTGACAGGACAAAAAAATTTACAAATTATATCCACACTGCATAATACATAATACATAATGCACACATAATAAAAATATATCAACACATTTTACAAATTACGAATGCCGAATGCGTTTGTGTGTGTAGAGTATAGAGTGTAGTATGTAGTGTGTAACATGTAATATATGCAAATATTAACACTGTGCTGTGATATTATGTTATGTGATGAGTGATGAGCTTAGTTTTGCTGAATGGAAATGGTTGAGTTGAGTTGAGGTGAAAGAAACTTTAAAAAAAGAAGCAATGACATCTTTGACTTATATGGCAGATAGCAAATATCATAGATCATAGAATAAAAATTATCTGTTATGAATACTGAATAATGCACACACATGGCACATGTCGTGTATTGCCAAAACATTCGACATTCGACATTTGACTCAAACAGTTGTTTTTTTAACTACATGTTTATAATTTTTAAAACGAGTCATAAAAAATTCATACTATTTTTGTTTTCAAATCTTTTTTTACGAGTTGTCTGGCGCTTAAGTTTTTCACTAATTTTCCCGACACTTTACGATACATCATCGTCATCATTATTATTATTATCCATTTGAATCCGAATTTTACTATGATTATCATTATTTTGACTGGCTGTATTAAATGTGAATAGTACTACCAGCTACCATTTTGTACTTCTCTCTTGACTCTTGACATACATGAATAATGAATATCGAGTACATGTTGAACATTGAACATGAGACTTAGATATTTCATAAATCACATTTCATATTTCGTATTTCATATTTATATTTGTTTGCTAAATACTAACTTTGAAGCATGAAGAAAAAGTCTGCAAAAGTGCAAATGCTGTACAAAAGAAGTTTTATAATACTTTTGTTATTGTTGAGACATGAACATTGAACATGAGTACATGAACACTGAGCATTAAAAAGGTTTATCGACATTACACTTTATAGAAGACTGAGTTTTTGATTTATTTTTTGCGTGTTACTTTTAAGCTTTTGACTTCAAACATAGTCAGTAATTGTAGTACGACTATAATAATATACTTGAGAAGTACTACATGTTAAAAAGAAAGAAAGTAGATAGTAAATGTTTCTGATTTTGCAAAATGATTAAGCTTTTTTGTAGCAAACAACTTGGTGCATAGTGCATAGTATGTTCAATGTACAATGCACAGTGTACATAAATAATCAGTCAGTCAGAGTAAAAATCACAAGTCGGAACAAATGATGATGTTGAAGATGATACTGTTGTATAACATCCGAGTAGATGGTACATCGTGTATCATGTATTTACACTGTTGAATCATAAAATTTTGCCATAAAATACATTTCACGGAAATTTGTTTAGGCAGTAAGAGCAGACACCTCTCTACTCACTACCATCAGCAGCATCATCATCACCATTATTTTTATTACTAGACAAGTGTAAAGATCCTTTACATAACAGGGTACGGGTCATGTATGCATTTCCTTCTTTGAAAAGAAAGAATAATAATACTTACGACTTTAGACAAACTGTTTAAATAGTTTGAGCATACTTGTTATGTTTTTAAAAGCTGTACATTGTACAGTGTACAATGTACAAAATAAAAAATACGGAGAAAGGCAACATTTTAATTATTTGAGTCAACAAATACAAACATAAATACAGTTACGGAATATTTAGTCTATTACATCATCACCATCCGCCTCCTCCTCCTCGAACATTCGTGCATCACAATAGCGACATGGGACAAATATGTTTGTGATACATTTTATGTTCATTTCAATTTTTAATCATACCAATACAATTTCAATCAATCACAAACAATTCATTTTTAGACAAAGACATTTTTCTCACACACTCACTAAACTAATGAAACGAAGCATAAAAACATGAACAATGAACCAATAACCAAGTGAAGAACCTTTTCAATTTCAATCTGTCATCTAAAGACGTAATTGAATTAGCTATTCATACTTGAACCTCAACATGTTAAAAGTCAAAAGTATTTTTCCAAACTTGCTATTGTTTACTACTACTACAGCTACTATGTCAAATATCAAATCAAAGAGAATCAGAGAAAAGACGAGAAACAATAGAGCTTCTTCTTGTACTATTCACATTTCAAAAAGTCAAATTATGACAGAATTATGATTTCTCATTGTTTCTATCC
This sequence comes from Sminthurinus aureus, assembly GCA_034698265.1. Lineage (NCBI taxonomy): Eukaryota > Metazoa > Arthropoda > Collembola > Symphypleona > Katiannidae > Sminthurinus > Sminthurinus aureus. The sequence continues at coordinate 3,381 of JAQGBH010004416.1, read as the reverse complement.
AAAGCTAAAAGTATGAAACTCGGATCAATAAAAAATTCCGTTTGTGTTTTTCCATACACTTGACACTTGTTTTGATATTTAATGTTTGCAAAAATGTTGTTTCTCATGATGATACATAATTTGACTTGAAGACGTGTATGAGATATTAGACATACACATTCACTCTCTCACTTACATAGCCCACAAAGTACACAGGATAGGATATGATACGGTACGATATGATCTGAGTTAGTAGTTTTAGTAGTTTTAAGGAATAAAAAGAGAAACAAGTGGTCAGTATAATAAGGGAACAATGTAATAAAATGCAAAATCCTACATAATCCACAATCCGCATCCACATTTATATAAAATAATGAGAGAAGACTAGTTCTACTAATCGCATAGTACATAGGACACAACACACAGAGCAAAAGTTGTATTGGTGGTAGTAGTGGAAAATAAAAGAGAGAATGTTGTGCTTTGAGTATTGAGTACAGAGTATATGGACAATATGGTCCGTAGTAATGGTAGCGAAATTTTAAAGCATGTATTCAGATAGAGCAGGAGCAGCAGCGTGCTTTGTGATTTGCCTTTGTCTTAGAATATTAACCCAACTAGCTTACCATAGCATATCATAGCATATAATATAGCATGATATTATATGGAAATCAAAGAAAAAATGATAAAAGTATAGAGGAGAGAGAAGCAAGTTAGTGAACGCAAATCCAACGAGATAATGAGAGGGAGAGAACGACGAGAGAGAGAGAGAGATAGACAAAAGAACAAGTTACCCAGTCAACAACATAATAATTACATAAAAGTAACCCAAGTTCACTCGTTTATTGAACCACTATTGAACTAAGCCACTGAAAATGAAAATGACTATCGAAAAGAGTCACTGAACTCGTCGACTACGACTACGACGTCGACGACTCGACTCTCCACATACATACATACACACAAATATCAAATGTACCTTCATACTTCATCCATATACATTATACACACCACTCGATACTCGACTGAAAATATATTATTATATATTATAGATATACTAGCCAACGCGTAGAGATGTATACACCGTACACTGTAGACTGTACAAGAACAAACAACTCTCTACCACACGTAAATTACATTACATTATATAGCCCACAGAAGAAAATTCACATTCAGTCCATGTATTATGTGGCAGTGCTCCCTCGCATCAACCAACATTTCTACATTTTATGCCCTTTCCCTTGCATCACATGTACATTCTACATTCTACACACTATATACATATGGATAGAAAAGTGCATTAGACTCAAAGACTTAAGTAAGACAGAATTTGTTTAGCTTGGTTTTACTTGGCAAACTATGTTCATTCCTACATACATGTTGTTTGTGCCATGTGATGTCTAATGTCTATAGTCTATATCACAGTAACCAGCATCTTCTCTTTCTTGTACACAAATCCAGAGAGAGGGAGAGAAAGAGAGAGAAATACACTTTATTATATCATACACTATTCTATGTTACGAGTGCTGTGGACTATTGTGTTGTATAGTACGAATTACGAATTCTCATTCTCGGTACTCGATAATCTTTACTCTGTACGCTGTACTTGATATACATACTATATTTGTGCTATCTTGTAAACACTCAATCAAAACTCGCGAGAGGCCAAGAACCTAGAAAATGAATATGTACATGTTCATTGTACTTTCCACATTATGTAACGAAGCACATTTTTTTCTGCTCCCCCTCCTTTTCTACTTACTTGTAGGTGCAAAAAACTATGTATGTGCTAAAGTCTAAAGTTATTGTACGAAACGAAAACCACAAGTAACAAGTACTATAGATAATACGCAGTATCGAGTATAGAGTGTAGAGAGTTAGCGTCATTAGTCGTCGAGTCGTAGAGTTATTAATTTGCTAGAGCAATGCCACAAAGCTCAAGCTGTGCTATATCCTGTCTGTAAACTATATATATATGAGCACTTGTAAACTCGTGTGTAAACGCTAAATGTATGGAGTATGGAGTATGGGGAATATATATATCACATGAGAGAAAAAACCTAAAGTCAACTATCCACGTATGAACCTTGAGTCTTGAGTGCGAGAGGACAAAAATCTTTTATCCGAATCACAAATATAAATATAAATATAAAAATCACATAAGCAATGGCATAATATATTTCAGTTTAGTTTATATTTGTGCATTCATGACCTGAACCTTTGGTTTGATGTATGAATTTATGAGGGAGAGATGACTGATAATCTAATCTAATCTTTGAATATTTGAAAATTGACATCGTACACACTACAAACTACACACACTCTCTGACAAATAAATCATCTAACAAATAACAAAAGTATCAGAGTCATCCTCATGCTAAACTAATACATCCATTTCCACTGGCTGGCTGGTGTAATACATAGGATACAAGGATAATAGAGTCAATATTTGTGAAATACATTATAATATTATATGTTATATCGTCCTCGTCATATTTATAATTGAACTATCAGTTTTATTATGGCACTACACACATGTACAAGTACACGTTATTTATTCAAGGTATTTAACTATCAAGAATTCAATTCATATTCAAATATTTTAAAAAAAAGAGGTTAAAAATAGTATTGACCAGTTAATGACAGTGACATAGGAGGAGAAAGGACAAAAGTAAAGAGAATTTCCACTATTTCTTTTTTTTTATTATAAATAATAAATAATAGATAATAGATAGCCAGGTTTTTTTACCTCTATACAACTGTACACTGTACACATTACTTTCAAAATACCAGATATAAATAAATAAATAAACTAAATGAAAAGCCATCAAGTCTTTATAACAAAAGATATTCTAGGTAAATAGTCAATAGTCAATAGCACATGAATGTACAGTGTACAGGTAAATCCCTATAACAATTGATATTAGAAATTTATAATAAATAGGTGTTGACCAACAAATAATATAAACTTGGAAGAACTAGAGTTCTAGACCAGTCAAGCTATGTACTCTACAATGTGTACTGTATACTGTATACTGTGCACTGCATATTAGTCATCAACAAGTATTAAGTAGTCAAATGAAAGCGAACATCGATGAAGAACAAGAAGAATAGGGAATAACAGGCTCATAAACCAAGCACGTTGAACATACAACATACTTTAAGAAGTGGAAGAAGAAGAAGAAAAAAACAAGTAAAAAAAACTAGTTGTAAAAATAGTACGCAATAAGCAAAAGGGTTCTTCTTCTTCGTCTTCTTCTTCTCCTCCTCTAAGTTTTCCAACAATGTGTATACATTTTTTAGTTTGGAAATGGAACAAGTGAGTTTTATACGTAGAATCTTTATTACATTTGATATGTATGTACTGTGTATCCTATCATGTATGTTGTATATTGTACGTCGTTA
>JAQGBH010004415.1:0-16865 GCA_034698265.1 Sminthurinus aureus | reverse complement strand
TGTCCACTTTGTGTCCACTTTGTGTCCACTTTGTGTCCACTTTGTGTCCACTTTGTGTCCACTTTGTGTCCACTTTGAGAATTTGCGTCGGTGCTCGAGTGTATTTTGCAAGTCATCGCGAGGTCAACGAGATCAAACTCGACAAATTCATTCCTCGCGATGCTTTTGCCTTTCATATTTTGTTTTGAAATCCCCTCTGACGATTTCCATTTTCCATAATGAATTTCCATTGTTCGCTCGTCAGATTTTACTCGTCACAAAAGAATGCGGAATGAAACGATTTTCATGTGTTTCTCATTTTCTTCTGCCGATTCATTCTTTTTGAATGGAATTGTGTTCTCGTGATGATTTTGTACACAGAATTTTGTAGGTCAGCAGCGTCTTTGTGCGTTATCAATGTTAAATGTTCAGAGTGAAGAAGGAAAAAGAGAATTCGAGTGGAATTTCATGAGGATGATTTTGATTTTATCTCGCAGTCACACCTTTTTCATTTTTATTTTTAGTCATTTTAATCTGGACAACAATTTCAATTTGCTCAGTCTGAGTTCTGCGTTCACTCGCATTTTTCGTGTCAAATCAAATCAAATTTTAAACTTGTAAACTCACAAATTAAAAATCATAACGAGTTATCTGAATTAATTTTAAAAGGGTTTTACAAGGGCAAGACAAATCAATTTTATGAGGCAAAATGAAATGCAATTTTGAACAGTCATCCGTTTTGAGGACACGCCGTAACTTCATCGTGAACGCCACCACAAGCTTCTGTCCTCATCAAAAATCAAAACAAAAAACGAAACAAACACATTTCAATTTATGCAAACAATGCACAATTATTAGCAATTAGTAATTTTCTTAACATCAAAGTCAAAGGTCCAACTTCAAAGTGACGGGGAAAACATTGAAAAATAAAAAATCCACAATTGGCTTTTTACTTACGTGTGGAATGAGCGCAAATGTAGGCGATGAGTTGTCGACAAGTTGTAAGTCCTACTGCATCCTGATCCGGAATTTGAAGGTTAAATTGATCTTGACAGTCTAAGATAATTTCCCTTTGCCTACTCCCCTCAGTTACAGTGGATCCGCCGCCACTCGTGTCCAAAGAAGCAAAAGTATCGTCCAGTCCTGGGAAATTGCTTAAGCCAAGCTCCTCCCTTACAGACCTCATCACAAACCCCGTAACTTCATCGTGATCGCGAGCCCCACAACTTTCTGCCTCGTCAAAAGTCAAAAGTAAAAAATAAACACATTTCAATTACAATTTATGCAAAATTATAGTCATTTCCTCAAAATCAAAGTCAAAGCGACAACATAGATTGAAAAATAAAAAATTCACAATTGTTTTTCACTTACGTCCTGAAGACAAATGAAGAATTGTTGAAATTACAAGGAGACGGAAAATCAATGTTGAAAGTGAACCTTCCATTTCTTGTCTTTTGATTACGAGTTTCGGATGTAGAATGTTGAGTGTAAAATGTTGAATGTTGAATGTGGAATGTGGAATGTTGAATGTTGGAGCTCTGGCTGTTGAATGTTGAATGGTAAATGGTGATTGCAAAGGAGCTGCACCATTTTAGACGTTTGTCGACTCTGTTGTTTCATCAAGGTTTATTTTTTTCACAAGAATTTATTTTAGAATATTTTCCGATTTGTAACTTTGTATGTTAAAGAACAAGTTGGTATGTATTTTCATGGATTTTTTCTCTTGTAAAATCACTCGTTCCTATCTTCAACGTTGTGAGACAATTTACAACTTACAGTCGCATCAGCACACGTGTGGCACGTTTAATCACTTTGTTATTTCCTGTCCGTTCTACTTCTACTTCTTCTGCCTGTGCACTCTAAACTGTAAACTGTATTGGATCATGATAATGATAAAATCGGGAGAGCAGAATATTGAAACATTGGAAATTCTCTCTCTTACACAATATTACACATTTTTAGAATAACCAATTCATCAATGACAGCCTTTACAATTACTCGAACCATAAAATATCAACAAAACTCTGAGCATTTAAAATGCAAATACATGAAGCTCTAAAGTTTTTTTTATTGTAATAACAATAATTATTATTGTTATGGACAGCTCAACCAAGTTTTAGTTAAGACTTTTGAGACTTGATTCTTGATTCTTGAGGCATGTTATACTTTACACAAGATGTTAGGGAAAATTTAAATGTAACTTCTACATATCTTCAGTACGCATTCAGTCAGGGTCACACATCACACATACCTAGCACAATATTATATTATAAAAATAAATGGGAGATTCACAGAAGATTTTTGCACATGATTTCATTTCTTGGAATATTTACATCGTACAAAAACACGTGCTTGTTCCTTCTCCTTTGAAAACTGAACACTATACACTGCACAATACAACAGTAAGTTCAAGTGATGTTTATAATTTGAAATGGTAATAAAAACGTATTACTGTAGACGCATACACATACATATGTTTAAACAGTCAGTCCCGAGAACCCGTATCATTATAGCCGTGACCGTACTAAACCAGCCGGACGAGACTTTTACGTATAAACAGCCGTGATCCGGCTAATACATGACGGGAAACTCAAAAATTCCAATTTTGCCCGGCTAAAAAGTTCAATTTTGTGTATAAATGTAGCCGGGATTGACTTCAGCTCATCAGAAGTCCTCGAGGTGTCAAAGTAGCGTAAAACCGAAAGGACCATTAAAATGCCCGTTAAAAACTTAACAAATATACCGTGGGGAATTGTTTTCCACCGTGGGGTTTGGGTGACACTTGACGTCAAAATGTATACGAAAAAATACAAAATTGATTTGAAAGTTTAATAGGACGTCTCGGCTATTTTTAGCCGAAAAATTTCCCAATATTTTCTGCAATCTGATTGGATGACTGGAATTCTGTAAGTATGATTGGCTAGACAATTGTATGACTCTTCCACGGCTATTATTAGCCGTGTCCGGCCATAATAGGTCGAAATTTACGGCTAAAATCAAGTTTACCACGGCTAGATTCAGCCCGAAAGCCCCGGCTAAAATATTTTGAATTTACGGCTGCTATTGTACTGGTTTCCGCGACTGATTGTACATATTACCTGCAGTTGTCTATTTGGTTTATATTATCATCATTGTTTGAAAAATCAGTGAGGCACCATTGTAATATGTTTTCTCAGTACTCATACAGAATTGCGCAGGAGTTCATACATACTTAGTTTTCATTTTCATTTCACGTTTTCCCTTTCATCATTCATCTGTTGTTTTTAATATGATGAGTTTATACTCATCATATGTTTATGTTCATTGAGTTAATAATTCTGATTTAGATATCTGATATTGTTAATTGTTAGGACTTAAGACTCAAAAATTCCTTTGAAGGCAGTTTTAATTTTTAATGCATGTACAACAGATTTAAAATGTGCTTGACATGAACATAAAGTAAAATTTGCTCACTACTGACTACACATCACATGTATACTTCATATTACACGAGTCCGTTTATTGCAAACATGCCATGCATAGACCATGGACATTTGGAATGAACTCATGTATGCCAATACTATTTATCATGCATATATTTAACATTTATCTAGTACAGTTTGAGGAAGGAAGGAGAAAAGTGATGAAGTCTTGTCATAAAAACGATGATTGAATTAAATTCATCATTACGAAAGCTCAGCTGAGAGCTGATACGTAATACGGAATACGTAATCTATAATATTAAAGTAAATCTTCTTCACTATGTAGTTCACATACCACATCACGCAAGTAAAAGTGAAATACTACAATCTGTACAGTACTACTACTATCTTTATCAAGTGAATATCTGTAGTATATATTATAGTAGTGTCTACAGTCTACAGTCTACACGCAGAAAGCAGCGAAGAAGAGACATAAAGCATGAAGAGGAACTGCTGTACATTACATCTTACATCGCATATCGCATCGTCAAATTTAACTGGGAAATGAAGTTCAAAATTTTCATCCAGATGATGTATTCCATATGATATGTATTAGGAAGTAATTATATGTTTAGTATTAGCTATAACTTATAACTATTTTCACATTAATGTATGTACATAATACTTAATACTACATAATGCATAATGCATAATGATTACCATAAATATTCCATTTCCAGATGGAATTTGTTCTGCTCTTTCTCCCCGTCTGACTGTAGAATGTGTCAAATACGTACTATCTTGACACTTCGCATCATCCTATTTCCATTTTATTTAGATAAAATACATATTTAGTGATAGCACTACACTAGTTAATATTCATACACATTACATATTATGCGATGAGTGATGAGAGTACCTATGGCTTATGTAATAGTTAATAGTACATATTTATGTCGGAATCCAAAGTCGGGACAAAAAAGTTTGCATTTTGCACAAAATACTATTCGATATACGATAAAAAAACTCATTCAATTCGTTTATAGCAAGTTAGTTAGTTTAGTTGGTTTCACAGTTTAAACTCAATCACACATACTCTCAGACCAGAGACAGTTCATATAGTTTTTCATTTTTGACTACAAAGAGACTGTTCAGATTTCGAATTTTTGAATTCTGAAGCTTTAATTTTTACTACGTGAATTAGAGTCAAGAAAAACAGGGTTAAAAAACATAATTATAAATTATAAGACATTATCAAATTTGCATACATTTCAACACCAAGGATCCAAGACATCACTAAAAAAGTTAGTCAAATTACTAGTCAAGTAACTATTAACGGTCAGTTGTGATTTTAAAGCAAGTCTAAAGACAAAGTTGCATCTGTAATTATCCCTATTTTAATTTTAGCTTGAAAGGTAGAAAAATTATATAAAATTTAAAATTAATATTGAAAAAAAAATGTAATTAACAAAAGAACATTACCAATAATTATAAATTATCAGTGGAAGGAACAAGATGATTATAATTAAATGATTGATTATCTGCATGTACAATAAATAACATAATCATTTAAATTGTCCGTTGTACAAGAGTATTTATGTTTACTTAGACCTGATTAGTGATTACTTACGGCCACGTAGAAAAAAAATATTTTTTTCTCTATATAATGTATTTTATATTTACATGAACTTTTGTACAAGGCCGATTGTGTAAACAGTGTGTAAATAAATCAATTTGTAAACATTGGAGAGCAACAACATTATTTATCAGTAGAAGTAGTAGAAGGGAATTTTCTATTGTACGACAATTAAAGAAAATTTGCAAACGCGTGCAAATACCTACATGTGTAATGTGTAATGTTATACTGTTTTTTTTCTCTCTATATGTATGAAGTATGAATTTAGGTAGTAGGAATGGTACGTATTGATTTATCTATAGTATAATACAGTATACAGTATAAAATATACACATTATATGCGCGTGCACGTCATATCGAATATTGACCATTGTTGAGGTTCAGGTAAATATATATACATAACTGTAGTAGTAGTAGTATAGTAAACAGTAGTAGTAATTAAACTAAAAATTCAAATCCATACATTATACATTAGATTATTATATTATTTTGTATACATATGTAAGTATATTTAATATTTACATTAGTTAGTTGAGTTCAATGACTTTTGAGTGAAATCTTTCACTCTTGTGTTATAATTGTATAAATACACACGCATTGCAACACATTATAAATATTTCCCGTACATGTAGAAACGTATATATGTGGATGCACAATACATAACATACAACACATAGCACATATAATAATATATGGACATAGACTTGTCGTCTCTTTTTCAACATCATCATCAATACCAACACCAACACCACCAAAGTACACGAGTATAAAGATAGAATTTCTACGTTCCGATCAAAGGAAAAAAGTCTACTAAAGCAAAATGTACTGTTAGAAGTTTTAACTTAGAACTTCGAACTTTGAACGAGAAGAAAAAGACTGACAAAGCAAGAGAACAAAGAGGGAAGAGGAAGAGAAATCCTTTTAAATCTCCAACCAAAGTTCTACAACACATAATATAATATATAGCAATAAATAGAAAAATAATCCAGAATAAATATATTTTCAGTTAAAAAGGTTTGTTTAATAGTGAAAGCAATCAATTTTAAACCCTTTTGTACCTGATCGTGAGTAAAAGAAGTATGTCAAAAAGTTACCATTCTGATTGGAAGATTTAACTCCGGGCTTGCCGAAATATTACACGGACCAAGATTTTGCATCAGTGACCAGTCCGAATCTAGTAAGTTTCCCTACTTTCTGTTCTCTCTCTCTCTCTCTGTGTGCTATAATGTAGTAATTGTTACATACAATTACACAGTGCATTTTAGTAGTAGTATTATTTTTGTGTCCAGATTTAATTTTTAAATACGCCAAACTGTGTCTATTGTGCATACTGGATACTGTATACAAACAGGACGCTAGATAATTGTGTACTATGTTACCTTGTATTGTCTTTGAGATTTTTAACTCATAATCTAATCTATGAAGGCTTAACCTTCAAACTTTTAAAATTGAGAGTCATCATTCAAATTCAGAATTGAAACGAATGTTAAATGAAGGCCACTCGTACATGCTGCATCAAATATTATATAGATATGTATGGTAAATTTAAACGTTATGCAGTCTGTAGAGCATACTGTCTGCATGCACAGTACATTTGTACTAAAATAGCTGTTTCTACGAGGAAACTATCTCTCAGATATGTGCAAATTTCATCTAAAGATTTAAACTTCTAGCCGATGATGGGCGATGTGAGATACAGCCAACAGTGTCTAAAACAAAGAATTACTTTTCGGCTAACGTCCTTTGAAAAAATGTTCCTTCCATTGTATGAAATCGTAATACAGAGCAATGACACTAATGCTAATAGATAAAAAATAAAAACTTGTACATGGGTTTTAAGTATAGTCTATGTAGATTGCAGATGATTGTAGATAGTTGTACGCATCAAAAATCTAGCTATTCCGTCAATTCACAATCTGGAATCTGGAATTACAAATCACACAAAACGGCTTTTCCACTTTTACATACTCCACGAGCTTGAAACTTGAAAACACAGTCAAATTTAGAATACTATAAAAAATAGTATAGAAAAAATGAGGAAATAAAATAATTTGAATCCAATTCTTATTCCTCAAAAAAAGACGAATATAAAGTTTGTCCGTTGTCAGTTGTCAGCAAAGTAATACTTGTGAATTTTAATGTGCATGCTTCATAAAATTGCTTCACGTCTGGTTTGTTACATCTAATGTCATGAACTCCCGAGTGGTTTGAGTTTTGAGTTGTGAGTAGGAGTTGATGAAAGTTGAGTGTATAGGAATCACATGTAACAATTGAAAACAGTGAGTTCAGCATTGAGCATAATCAATAAAATGAACTACCTTGACTCCGGAAAAGAGAGTGAGAGTGATGTACACAAGATGCATCGCAGTTAACAATAATAATAATAAAAGTGGTTTGATTGCTCTATATTTTTTATCATACACAGCATACTTGTTTATCAAACACCATTTTTTAAATTTAAGCCGTATATATGTGTGGCTAATTTGCATATGTAGGTACAGTATAGCTTATAGCTAGACATTATACTATATAATACTTGACTTTGAGCTGAATACTGAATACTGAATACTGAATACTGATACTGACTGTGTATAGAAATCAGAAATGTATCCAGTGTTTTAACTATTAGTTGCTAGTTGCATTCCACGCATAGTCTGATATGCCGAGTATCAAATGATAGAGTTTTTATGGGAAGAGACTAAAAGACAGACCAGTGACCAGATTCACTAGACATTAGACATATTATGCACCAAAACACTGTACAGCAGGATTGCGTGTACTGTACACACTTTTGCCTTCGTACAATTAAATTCTACACTCCAGTGCAACATTACATGCGCTATGCACATACGGGCTGCATTATATTATGTATTACATTATATTGTACATTGTACATGATATAATACGATGAATGTAAGCTATTTACGTTATCTGTCATTGCTTTTGAGTTTTGAGTCTAGAGTTCAATGCCAATGCAATTCATCCAGAAAAAAAATTGTTTTTATGTGTAACATGATATTTTGTAAAGAACGAACACGCTTTTTGCTCATTACTCTTCATTTTCATGTCCAAGTAAATAAATAAGTCTTTTGTGTGTTGTATGTGTAAATTTACTATTTACCAATTTTATTACGCACTCTGACATGAAAATAACAATAATTGAAATGTCTTCACACCCTCTCTCTCATCTTCCCTCTGTCTAAAGTTGGCAGTGGAATTTTTCTTGTTCTTTCTCTTCGTTGCAAAAAGAATGCCTATATAATCTATCATGTACCTAAATTCAAATATTTTGTTGATGAAAAGCAGAGGAAAGTTGTGTGGGGAAAAGTAGAATCCTCAAACAAACAATAAAATACATAAAAAAAATCAAAATTCTCAAATTTCCCACGGGAAAATGTAATCATATAATTTTTAATAATCATCTAATTACATCAGTCTTCTTTTGAGATGCGCATTACAAGGATTAGGGTGACACGTGGTGATTGGATTGGTGATGGAGGAAATAAACTCCCGAAGACGTTCAAATACAATGACCTCTCTTACATTTATTCTTTATTCGTATACAAAATGTCCAATGTCCAATGCACTTATCAACAACAAGAGGATACTGACCGAGTATTTGCTGATACTAAAAGCTAAAGAATAAAAAACACTCTTGTGATTTTGATTCTTGTTCCTTCCAGATCCTTGACTGACTGACTGAATACTGAATGCACTTATTATGATATAGGATATATAGGATGAACCACTGCTGGAAACTAACCATATTACAGATGAACGCCCTTGACTGATCACAGAGTAAGTGCTTCATCTACTCACTATTCATGTGTATTTCTCCTGTAGTATGTAGACAAAAATAAAAAATGCCTAAAAAAACTCATCAATTCTACTTTATATTTGTATTATGAAGTCTGTATGCCGTATTTCGTATCTATAGTTTGTTCAATCACCTTGACTGTGCACTTAAAATGTTATACCAATGTGCAATACACATTTTGTGTTCTAAATTCCAGCACAGACACCGATTGAACACGCATACATACTATACATGTGAAGTACCATTGCATCAGTGATACAGCAAAAAGCAAAACACTCACGGCTCTCATTTGTTATCTATTTTTTTTCTTCCTCTACATAATTCTGTCCATTATTAGACATTAGACTGCGTTACTGACTACTTGCTATATGTATGAATTATGTAAATTTATCGTCGTGTTTTTCAAGTGCTGGATCACTTGTAATCACTATGTAATTTTTAGTGTGTAACTTTTGTGTTTTGGTATTGGATTTATTTATATGTGGTGTGTAGTCGTATAAATATATTGAAATTGAAAATAGTGGAGAAAAAAATGAAAAGGACATGGAATGTCATGATGATATGATATAATTATATTATGGTATACTGACTATTTTCTCTGGTATATTCAACTTTCAGGGTTAATTCAGAGTGATAATGAAGATAAAAAGGACAATCACCCAGTTCTTCCAGCAATTTCGTGTCAATGCCATTTCTAACTTGTACAACTGACTACTACTGACCTATATATAAATAAGACGGACGACTCTCCTGGTTTACAATCATTTTACCTCTGAACGCACAAACATCATCCAACAAATATCAAAAATATTGATATCGCCTTTAAAACAACAGTATAACTTACCAGCTAACTATTTTATCCACAGTTAACATACACGTTACACATAATTCTGTCAAATATTTAGACACAGTAGACATTAGTCTTTCTACTTATTAGGAATCAGTCGCAGGGAAAGGAATACATTGAAAATAAAAGACAAAGACAAAGACAATATTCTAAATTGTAATTTGTCTTAGTTTAGGCATTGTAAAAAATAGTGTCACTCAGAATTCAGAATCTGATATTGAAATTTGTAAGATTTGTGAGATTTGTGACTCGTGATAATATATTATAATTATTATATAACAATAATTAATAATTACTATCGTGTCTTTCAGTGAAAAGTATTTTTATATAGCTACTATAGTAAGTAGTAAATAGAGTAGTTATTGTAATGTTAGAAAAGAAATTATTCAGTAGAAAAATGAGAGGCTGTGAAAACAAGTATTTTACCACTGTCATAATATTCACATGGGGGAGTCTCATGTTACTCTTTTCTTCAAGTAATATAGAAGCCAAAACAAGTATAAATTATCGAGAAGGACCATACAGAAGAGATGCAGAACTTTTATGGCATTCGTAAGCAAAACATCAACTTTATTTTTATTTGTAATTATCTCCTAATTCATAATACGTTCAATCACCAATTATGCATACTTGCTGTGACATTTCCAACTTCCAATTTCCGATTGTGTACTAACCTTCAAATCTTGATCACATGACTGTGTATAATTTTACAGATATGTCCCGAACTACATGCAGAAATTTTTTTCGGTTCTCAATACAAGTTTCATTTATTCGGAGGAAGTGGGTGTAAATGAAGAATGTGCTGCACATGTAGGCCTATGGATTGAACAACTAAAGTATTTTAGAAAACATCCGTTGGATACAGAAACTTGGGCTCTTCATAGTAAGTAAAAAAACTTTGGTATTGTCTTACGGAAATGCATCATTAAAATCTATATGTAATAATATATTCATAGCAATAATAAAAAAGCACTAGGCCCTGCACTTTCACACTAGTACTTTTGCGATGCCTGTAATATATAAAAGTGATTTCTATATTATGTTGTGTGTACTTTTTGCAGTGATAGATTCATGGGGAAAGCCTATGGAAGGAATTCTCTCGGGACACGTAAATGCTATGGGGGATTTTGATGAATGTGTTGGCCTACGTGGTCCGATTTTGTCACCGAAAAGTGGTGATGAAGTTGATGACAGTCAAGTTGGATCTTCATCTTTCACAGGACGTTACTGTACGACATATATTACTCCAGTAGTTCAACATAATGAATCAATTTCAGCTCAAGATGATATGATCACTCAACATGTGCTCAAACATGCAGTTTCTATACCTGAATTAGAGGTAAACATTTATGAATTTGATCTTTACTATGCATAATATTATGTAAGTATATCCGATATCTGGTGTGATGAATAATCATTGGATTTAACTTCTTTTAGCGTATTATCTCCCTTACATCTGATATTATGATTCATCCAAGTATTGCAAACTGTTTTCCATCCTCGTGTACCAACGAAGATGTTCAGGCAATCTTGTCTTATTATTTTGTCGAGGCAAATTTCACCAGCGACTTTAATGTTGCACCAGCTGTGGGAAATTGTGTCACGGATCAAAAACCCAACTTTAATATTGGAGACATTGCAATGATGTACGTTTTTCTTATCAATATTTTTTATGTTTAAATGAGCATCAATAGCTTCTCAATTCTCAATGCTCAATATTAGACGTTCCTTTTAAACATGATTTGTTTAATTTTGATTCCATATTCTTTTTTTAGAACCATTCTATTATGCTTGGCTTTATTGTGTTTGTCAGCGACCGTCATAGAAGTCACCAGAGGATCTTCTAAGAAGAAACCATTACTTAGTCAAAAACCTGCATCCATTGCCCGAGAATCCTTGGCAGCTTTCTCCATAGTTAGAAATACAAAAGCTCTCTTGAGTACTTCCAGTAGCGGTGGTGACACATTAACTTGTTTTTATGGACTACGTTTCCTCAGTATGGCTTGGATTATTCTTCTACACACTTGGGGAATGTTAGTTGCTTCTCAAACTTCATGGAATCTCGTTGACGTTAAATTGATCTATAAGGAAAATTGGGCTAGCTTTTTAGTTCACAACGGCCTAGTTTCAGTGGACACATTTTTTACCATGGGCGGAGTCTTGGTTTCATACAATTTGCTCAAAAATTTTGAAAAAAATAATGGAAAACTCAACTTGCCTCTACATTATCTTCATCGATATTTACGGTACGTGTACATAAATCTGATGCATAAAATAATACATGTGTATTATTTCTTTCAAAACTTAAATAGTTTTATTATTTACTCATTTATTATGTTTATTATGTACTTTGTAATCAGTGCTTCCTGCATATGTACGCGATTTTAATATTGTTTCATCTCTTTGTAAAATTCAGACTGACACCAGCTTACGCACTTATTATTGGATGCTTGGCCACAATTCTACCTTATTTATCTTCCGGTCCAAATTGGTATGTGATGGATATGTGGTCTTTGAACTGTAGAAGGAACTGGTGGCATAATTTGCTGGTAATTTTTTCAATTTTCTCTCAGATTGTTAATGCATATGTGCAGCTTACATATACGTACGCCATGGTGCTAAAGCGGTTAAACGTTTGTATTTATGCCCAGACTTCCCGAGAGTTCAAATCCAATAATCATCCCAATACTTTTTTTGCAGTACATTAATAATCTTGTGGATTATGGAAGTGATTTTGCTGAGAATGGAATGTGCGCTGGCCTCTCGTGGTACTTATCAGCGGATATGCAATTCTTCATTCTTTCACCCTTCCTCATTTACCCATTGTGGAGATGGGAGAGAGTGGGGAAAGTAATTCTTGGATTGTGTACCGTCGGTTCTATCATTTCACCAGGTGTCATCGCATATGTTTATCATCTAGTGCCAACTTTGATTTCATCTCGTGGGTAAGATTATCTTTGATTACTTCCCGCTTTCGTTTTATTTTATTACGCTATACTCTGTATCTCCTATTTCCTATTTCATTAAATTTAGGCATAAGGCATAAAACATAAGTAATGTAATACATGTACTGATGTGAAAACAATAATTGTTATGATTCGGACAGAAATCAAGGCACAACTCAAATGCTGTACTTTAAACCATGGACTCGTGCTGGTCCTTATATTGGTAAGTATTATACTTGATACAAATTGTGTTCATTATAAGTTATGAGTTAAAAGTTACAAGTATATAATGACATTATTATGACCGGACAGCACAAGCTAACCAATTTTCAGTTCTCAATTAATCAACCTTTTTAAATTTTATTTTACTAGTGGGTATGTGGACTGGCTATCTACTGTGGAAGATAGCCAGTGGAACCACTTTCAAATTACCAAAGCGTATTATTGCAGCATGCTGGCTTGTATCAACCGTCACAGCCTTAGCTGTACTTCTTGGCATCAAATCTTATTTTGAGTAAGAGGTTTCAACTTTCAAGCGAGCATTCAAACATTTTTGTACATTATTTATTCATATCAAATATCAAATGTTATATTATGGTCATTTTGAAAATATTTCTCTCTGTTATATTTTTAGTCCTGAGTATAACATTCCAGCTGTTGGAGGTGCAGTTTATGCGGGCTTGCATCGATTCGTATGGGGACTAGTCATTGCTTGGATAATTGTTGCGTGTGTGAAAGGTTATGGTGGTTGGGTGAATGCTTTCCTTTCTTGGAGATTATTTGAACCTTTGAGCAAGCTCACTTTTTGTATGTATTTGGTCTCATACTTTATTCAAATGACTCTTCATCTCAGACTGAGACAACCTTTTTACTATGATACATATACCATGGTAAGCTTCTGATTTCTGATTATTATTAGCTGTTTTTTTAGCAAATAATTAAATTATATTGCTAAACTACACTATAATTTTTTTTATAGATTGAATTTAAACAAAAATTACATATTATACGATATACTTAAACAAATGTGTATTTATATACTTTTATACATAGGTGAACTTGTTCTTTGCTCATCTCATGATGTCTATTTTGGTGTCTTATGTTTTCACTATTACAATGGAAATGCCTTTCCTCCATTTAGATAAATTACTGTTTAGTCGCATATTAAAGACAAACACAACGACTCAACCGAGACCAAAAGAGCAACCTAGGTTGCCCGCTCCTCATTCTGTGTGATAATAGATAATATTATTATGATATGTAGCATCAATAATTATTATTGTTGTAAATTGAACGTTGTCATTTGAAAGTTGATAATAGATATAGGATATAGGATATACATTATACATACACATATACATACTTTAATTTTTATATTGTTGTTCTTATTATTATATATACATTATATGAGTATTGTTGTATTGTTCCTGTGCGTCGCATGTTCACCGTTTTTTGAGTATTCGTTTACTTATTTATAATTATTATTATTTGTACGTACTTACTTGTAGATTTACGTACTTTTGTTTAGGTTATACAGTATGCACCATACACAGTATGCGTTAGGTAGGCTATAGGAATGTATTATAATTTATAATATGTAAAAAAAAGAATATTCCCTTGTTTCTATTTTCTACTCGTTTTTTAAAATCGTTTTAAACGTTTTCCTTCGGTTATTTTCGCTCTTATTATTGTAAATTTTTGGTAAAAAATGTTAATATTATTTAATTTTATGGTACATGGCTTAGAATAGGTAGTACGCTATAGCTTATATCATATTAGGTTCTAGGTTATATTAAAACAAGCTTAAAGACGCTATGATGATCTATTCATGTGCATTAAATGGTATTTACAGTAGATGGATTTAACTATAAATGTATGTACATAGTATTTGAATGTAAATTCAGAACTCAAAACAGACAGAAAGTGAGAGTGAAACGTGAATGACGACTTCTCCATGTCATGATGGTGGTCTTCGTATGACTGTTTTAATTATGAAAGTGTTAGTTCTGACTTCTGATGCAATCATATATCAACTCCTCAGTTGAAGTTAATCAGTGGTTCAGTTTGACAGTAGCTCAAAACGCACTCATTCTAATTGTGATAAAATTGTAAGGAGCTAAAGTTGTAGGAAGTAGGAAGCGAGGGGCTATTAAGTACAGAGTACAGACTTGGTTTACGTATTGATCATCAATTCCATACCAAATATTATTATTACTCGTATTCTATCATTTCATAATATGTACTTATATATATATTTACTATTATTTATGCATAAAACATGTGTTGAAAATAGACTACAAACGTGTACTTAACGCTGATATTCCTTGTATTACAAATGTTTGTTGATAAAGTTGCGAAAAATGAGAATAAATTGGTTGAATATAAAATCTAAAATATAATGCAGAACATATTTCTTTTCCGTTTCCTTTATTTTTACTACAAAGTTCGGCGCGTGTCATTTTATACAGAAACACAAATTATCAGAAATTTCTATGCATACTCTTCAATCTTATTCTCAAGTTCATCAATCGCGGATGGACTTTCTATCTTCTACGAAGCACTTTTATTTTTGAACATATTATGGTGTATGAATTTAGCCGGAAACCGGAAAGAGCGACAGCTAAAAGATCAATGGGATATGGGATTCATATTAAATATGATATTTGACATATTGTTTTATAAATGCAAGTAAATCGATTTTCAAAATTTATTAGTTTATATTTCTATTGGCTTTTGGGAGTAGTTACATACTTATTACTTGTACGATGTACCACAAAATATATAACACATGGAATAGTAAATTGTAAATATGAACAATTTTGTATTCAACATCCAAGAAATAAAAAATAAAAAGCATTCATAAATAATAAAAGTGACACTTAAAAAAAGGTTATTGTGTGAACATGCGTCGCATGCTGTTAATAGTCTCTACAGCATTGATTCGTCCAAATCCGACATGATGATTTGGATAGTCAGTCTCTGGGATTCCATCACAATTTCTTCCAGTAGTTCCAGTGGGTTGACTTCCACTCTCCATTGATTGTTTGACTTGAGTGTAGGTCAAATTCCTCTGTTCAGAGAGAAGGAGGGCGACAACACCTGCAGCATGGGGACAAGCCATACTAGTACCACTCAAACTGGCGTAGGCAGTGTCAGACGTGTAGTAGGCGGAAAAGACATTTGATCCAGGAGCAGAAATGTCGGGCTTTATTCTTCCTCCGAGGAGAGTTGGGCCCACACTGGAGAAGGAGGAGAGAACATCGTCAACGGTTGTGGAACCGACTCCAATCACTTGCTCTTCATCTCCTGGAGAATTGGCAGATCCACATGAAGGTCCAGAATTTCCAATGGAGAACAATGGGATGATTCCAGAAGCTTGCCATACATTGATCACTTCAGCATACCAAGTATTCCCACGTCCACCGCCCCAACTGTTGGAGACCAAATGAGGAGCACGAGCACAGTCTGGATTGTTGCCATCAGTGTCAGTTGGACAAGCGACCCATTGACCACAACCCAGGAGATCAAATTGAGAGCAGGAACTAGTGGCACATCCTTTGCATGCAGCCCATTGACTTCCAGGAGCAACACCAATATGCCTCACAGTTCCAGCAATATTTCCAGTGGTGTGAGTTCCATGGCCATTCTGGTCATTTGGTTCAGCAGTCTTTCGACTTGGGTCAAACCATCCATATGCTCCAACAAAGTTATCCCTCAAGGCTTCATGAGTGACTCGGACTCCAGTGTCAATGGTACAGATGATGATCTTTTCTCCTCGATTTCCTTCATTCCAGACAACTGGTGCTTCAACCATTTTGACTCCCCATTGAACTTCATCATCCTCAGCTTTATCCAAATTTTCAAAGACTTGGAGGTCAAGGGGCTCATCAAGTTGGTAGAAAACTTCTTCTCGGATTTCTTGGATGTCTTCCATGGAAATGAGTTGCTGGACAAGATCCAAGTCTGCATCTCGGACAATGATTTGATTGGTGATCCAAAGAGATTCAACTCGAATAATGGGTTTCTCTTCTTGGCTCACTTTCTCTAGGAAATTCAAGATATTGATTTGAGATTTGGCAGCGAATTCTTTGAGTGTGTTGGCCACAGTATTCAATCGGTCTTCACGGGTAGCAAAAGAACGGGATTTGAGATTGCTGAGAATTTCCACATTTTTCTCTCTCATGGACAGGATGATATTTGTTGTTGGTTTATTTCTGAGAGAGTTGACAAGAGTTGGATC
>JAQGBH010004414.1:0-16868 GCA_034698265.1 Sminthurinus aureus | reverse complement strand
TCAGGGGTTGTTTTTTACAGTAAAAGGAACGATATGAGAGGGTAAGACTTCAACTTTTCAAAGAAGTTGGTATTTTGACAGACTCTAGTGTACAGTGTAAGCAGAACAGGAGAGATGGGCAGTTTTACATTTATTTACTCTGTCCAAAATTTGAATTGAATTTTGTGTTGGAGATTGGACAGGAGTTTTACAAAGGCGTGCCTGATACTGGAAGCTGATACTGAATATTGGAGAGTAAATAAGCGGTGAAAGAGCAATCTGGAGTCTGGGTCATGATTGTGAATTGTGAGCGATCACCATCTAAAAGCATGGTTGTCTCTTTACTGTTTACTCTGTTTACTTGTATAAATGCTCGAGACTCGAGACTCGAGAATCCAGGATCCAGAATCGAGTGCCGAGCTTCGAGCTTTGAGCCTCGAGCCTCGAGTCTCAAGTCTCAAGTCTCAAGTCTCGACCGTTTCAAGTAGGCAGCAATCTATCCTTGTACATCTACATCTAAAGTTGATGGCTGATGGCTATTACCGTGAGAGTCGTGATATAAACAACTTTCTCTTTTTCTCTATCACATAATACGCGTAATACCTACTTTGCACACTTGTGTCTACGGTCTCTATTTGATGTTTGATATTTGATGTCTATATACATATCTATAGACATGGAAATTTTGAATGTAACCGAAAAACTGTGCTTTTTATGGAGTAAAAGGACTATTAAAAATAAACTGGTAGACTGAACTTTCAACAAGGACGACGGCCTTTCTCTTTTTAACCAACTATATGAAACTACAGTTTATAGTTTACATGTACATTAGGAATGCGGAATGAGAAGTGGAAGATCAAAAATCAAAAGTATGCATAATAATTTATACCGTAGGGCAGTTTTGCAGTTAAGGCTGATATTAATGTCTTTCCTTTGAGTCTTGAGTCTCGAGTGTCATTTAGAAAAGCTTTTGAACTTTGTTAATGTCCGTAGTCTGTAGTTCGTACTTTGTACTTTGTACTTGAGCGAGAGAATCAGTGCATTGAATTTGAATTGGATTGGATTGGTTCGGTTTGGTTTGACTTGACTTATATTTGATTTGGTTTTGGTTTTGGCTTGACTCAATATTGAATATTCAATGTTCAACATGGAAAATAGGAACGGCGTTTGAGGTTGTCTCGTCTATTCCTGTTTTACATGGTCCATCTATCTATGGATTTTGGATTTGAATTTGGATTTTGGAGCATCGGCCAATGTAGATGAACATGTTGCGTCTGCATGTGTATTATGTCTCATGCAATTACTGTAGGTTCTAGATGGTAGACGGGTTTGGTGAGGAAAGGTTCAAAAATAGTCCCGACATTCAGGAATTGGGCAACGAAGCATAGCTCTGCGTAATAAGAAGGAATTACTAGAGCAGTAGAGTAGAATTGAGTAAAGGTAAAAGAAATATTAGGAAGAGGAATGGAAATGCAATTCCACAGAACTAGCCCAAGGTAGAATAAGTTCAAACATCTGCCTATGTGTACATCTATACTATAGTATCATCTAGTGTCTATCGATTTCTCCGTCACTATACACTATACATTCCATCCTCATTTCCATCATTTTCTCTTCCAACTTCCAACTCGTCTATCGTCTATCTCGTGGTCTGCGTGTCAATCTCCTTTTAGCTGTCATCCTACGTGACGTGTGCGTGAATGCCTCTGATGTGAAATAAAATGTACAAGAATAGAGAATAGAAAATCATATAGAATATATACTATAGACTATAGACATATATAATAGATACATGGATACATGGATACAACATACGTGTGTGCTATTATGCGAATCATACGTGCAATTTAATACACATTACTTTCACAACGCAGTTTTCCTTTCCCCGTCCCTTTCATCCACACACACTTACGTGATGTTGAAAGATATGAAATATTTTGCTGAAAAATCCAACTCTGTTGTACATGTTAAATATTCATATTCGTTGTCATACTTTATATCATGAATGCCGACCTCAGACTTTGGCCGCCCGTTTTGCTTGTGTTTTAGTCATATTTAATACTTATGCATTTATTTTTGACTCTTGAATGTTGAACGTTGATTGTAGAAGCCAAGTCTCAAGGTAGAATATTCAACAGTCACAAGTCACAACAGTATGATAAAAATGAATGAATTTTTTGCCTTCTTCCTTTTACTGTTTTATCAAAATATTATTCAAATGTGGGAATTTCAAAGCTGGAATTATTTTTTTTATTTGAATTCCAGTGTCAATTCAAAATTCAAACTGTAATATTGGTTTAAATTATATTTTAAATGCATTGTAGTTTGCTCCCAGTTTCCAGTTGATAGGCGAAATGATAAAGAGTACAAGTGTGCACAAGGTGCTGGAGATAGTCAAGTCAAGTCAAGTCAAGTTGATGCAATGGTTTGGATTTTGGATTTTGGATTTAACCTTGGGTTACGCGTATTTGTATGGATCAGTCGTATAGAAGTCTCGAGTTTGTTTAGACTTTAGACGTTAGATTCAAACGCTATTATATCCGTTGTCTATTGGACTCGAACTTGATGTAGCTCTGAGAACGACGGAGACGAAAGAGAGAGACTGGAATGCGTGTGAATGTGGATGTGACGGAAATTGATAAAGACGGAACAAAAAAGGACGTCGACTTTGGTTTGGTTTGGTTTTGGTTTTAGTCAAACTTTTGTCTCAACTTTCTCTACTTTCTCCACACCCTCCTTTGTTTTTCTTCTCCTCAGAGAAGACAAGAAGAAGGTTTCCATTGAATTTCCTTTGGAGAAAGTCAACGCAGTCACTGTATAGCATCTAGGATCTAGAATCTAGAATCTGTAATTCTACAAGCGTTTCCGTCCAAGGACTTTCCAGCTCCAAGCTTCAATTTTCAAGAATATTTGAAATTTCCCCTCTTTTACTTTTAACCCCTCTACTTTCTTTCCTGCTTCTTCACTCTTCCCTTGATTGATTTGGCTCAAATTCTGGTACGCCATTACAGGCTTTCTTCTGGTTCTGGTTCTGGTTCTTGCACAATAAACAATAAACAAAACACAAAGCACGAGTAGTGACAACTTGCATAATTCTTATAAATCCGACATCCGTCCTTGAAATTAAAGTTTGAGGCCATAACTTTGATTTTTAGAATTGAGCGTGAACGCGTGTATTATTATTTAAAAAATAAAAAGGATTTGTAATGCATGAATGAAACATGATATAATTTTAAAATTACAGTTAAATTTAATCGTTTTTAGTATAGTCTGGGGTCTGGTGAACACGTACAACAGTTAGGCTGACATAAATAATAATAATAACTTTTATTACGCAATTTGTCTAATTGAATTGGTAAATAAACCGACTTTGTTTTCCTCATGATTATTAGTGGGATAAATGGGAAAGTTGGTGGAAATTTTAGGTTTAGTTCTGAATTCTGGTGTTGTCTGGTGGTACATTCAAATACTCAAATACTGGAGACTCAAGGCTCAAGATTCAACATGTTGTCCGCTTGGCATTTCCATGGTGAGAACCACCTGGTGGTATGATTCCGAGTACTGGCGACTGGACTTTGTTTTAGTTTTTTGTTTCAGATTTCTAGTTCCTAGTTTGTAGTTTGGAGTTTCTAGTTGTATCGCACTTGATGCGTTTCTAAAGTTACAGACTGTGAAAACATGATGAAACTTTAAAATTTCTCTAGATTTCTACAATCTACAACACGCACACACCACACAGCCACACACACTGTACCGAATTTCTGACCTCGAGCTACAAAACTTTTTGGTCACATTCACAGTCCACAATCCACAACTACGACGTATTCCGTATTCAGAGTGCTTTGTGCTTATATTAGTACAAAGTATGTATTTTGTATATATTTCATCATCGTCTTCCGGTTATTTTCCCAGCAACCCTAATAATAACGCTGTATAATTCATAATAAACTACTTTGACTATAAACCACTCTGTTACATGTTTTATCAGTACTATGCAATATGTGGCACGGAAAACTTGTAGTTTAGTCCATGTTTGACTTTGACTTTTCTGTCCTCTTTGTTGAATATTCCTTTGGATGAAAACTACTGATTATGCTTTATAAAATGCTACAAAATACCAAATAGTTAAAAGAGAGCAGACTGGAACTAACAACTTTTTATGCTCCACTGGACTATTTATTATTTATTATTTGAGGTCGTCAACTTCAATTTACCGTCTACTTGGACTTAAACTTTGTTTTTGACTTGATACTTGATACACCATCAACTTTTTGATTTCATCATTTACCATTCGTCAACTTTTCCTTTCTATTTTCTAATTCTTTTCATGACGCATGACTCTTGATCCTTGATCCGTACCTTATTATTATTATTATTATTATTATTATATATGTGGGCCTCTGCCGCCATTTATTCGACTCTTGTCCGTTTTGGGCACAAAACTAGCAGGATAATATTAATACTTGTAATTTATTAAAGTATCTTTGATCTACGAATGTACATTTACATGGGCATTCTTTTCATTGCAGTGTTAAACGTCCAACATTAAACATCAAGCATAAAATATAAAAGACCACTTTCCAGCCCAATTTCCACGCCGAACAATGAACATTAATCCAGTCTTGAATTTTGAATTGTTAATTTTGAATTATGACATGCATATCAATAATCAATATCAAATGAGGTTTGAATAAAAGCTTCAACCAAAAGAATATCTTATGAGATGTCGAACACGTAGAATCATTTTTAATTCAGTGTTTTTTTCTGATTTCAAACCAAGAATTGAATATAGATTCTAGATTCTAGAATCTGCAATATTATTATATTTGCAATATGACAATCAAGGTTTCTCTCTCTCCTCTCTCCTGATTTGTATAGAACGTAGAGCAAATTTTTGAAAATTCTCTTCAATTACTACATATTTTAATTACACTTGGGAAAATGAAGACTAAATACTCTTGCATATTAAGACCTGGGTAATTATTTTTTCTGTGTATGAAATATAAAAGCTTTGACTTGAAAGATTTGAACTTAGAGCTTTGAGCTTGGAGATTTGATATCTGATATTTGAGATTTCCAATTGAGTCTGATTGGATTCTTTCAATTTTCTGCCTGTGACACTTTGAGTCAAAGTCTTTGACTTTTTTTACTTTTAAAACTTTTGAACAGACCGACATCCAGACTCTAGACTCCAGACACGGAGTAGAGAAGTAGAGGCGGTGGGAAAAGTTTATAGATTCTGAATTCTGTATAATAGTCATGGACTTTTCAAAGGCCCTGTTCTAAATTAAAATCTGTCTGGTTTCTGGGTTCTAGTTTCTAGTTTGACAAGTTACCAATGACAATGACAACAGTACTGAATAGGTAAGATACAGGGCCTGCTGCGAATTCGAATTACATTTGATAAAAATGGTGTTGAACGTTGAACGTTGAGTGTTGAGCAATGCACAGTGTATAAGAAAGAGTGAAAAAAAGATTATTAACTTGAGATTTGAGCTTTGAATTTGAATACTGTGCAAGTGAACAGTGTGTTGAAATGCGGGTTTTATACATACATAATAAATATTTTACAGGTTTATTGCTCTCGTATACCATTTTATCTTGCGCCCTACTTCTTTTATTTCTTTTTACCCCACATTATAACATTGAACCTCAGACATGATCCTTTCATCTTTTGTCTTGTATTATTGGATTATTAT
Source organism: Sminthurinus aureus (assembly GCA_034698265.1). NCBI lineage: Eukaryota > Metazoa > Arthropoda > Collembola > Symphypleona > Katiannidae > Sminthurinus > Sminthurinus aureus. The sequence goes on along the minus strand of JAQGBH010004414.1, from coordinate 11,190 downwards.
AGATTATACATGTTTTATTACAGTTTTATGCATATTTTATGTATATTATCCTGATTTAAATTCATTATGCTTTGGATTTTAGATTTGAGGTTTTAGGTGCATGAAAGTTACATTTCTACTTTCTACATTTTAATTTTCACTTTGAGCTTTGAGAAAACTTACTTTACTCATTAAAAGTAGAGATGTCTGAAATTTTAAACAGTAGATTTTCCAGACTCCAGACTCCAGACTCCAGACTCTACCTTCTACGATAGACTTTTGTATTTGTAGCATATATCCCAAGTGTGCACTGTCTGACTTTCTCCACACTTCATTCTCCAATCTCCAAGCTCCAGATTCCAAATTCCAGATTCCAACGTGGTCAACATTTGTCATTTCTTGAAGTGGAATTACAGAATAAGGAATAAAAGACAGAGTTGAATAACCTGCTCCGTCTACATCGTCTACATTGTCTTCCTCCTTTTCTTTTCTTTCCCCACTTGTGCAGATAGAATCTACCGTAGTGAAAGATGCCACATACCTCAACTCCAAATTACCTGAGCAAGGTTCATTCCCTCTTTTTGGAAAGACACAAAGGCCAGAACTGAATCTGGATCAGCCGAGACGCTCCACTTTCTTTGTGGATAAAGTATTGTTGTGTAAGGAGTTGGGAGTAACGAGACACATATTTTATCCTATGAACTAAATTCCCTTGAGATTTTAGCTCCAAATGCGGAATGGAGTGGAAAATCTGATAGAGAAAAAGTCAGAGACTGAGACAGAGAAAGTTGGAGAAATATTAAAAAGACATCCAGAATCTAGAGTCTAGAATCCAGAATTCAGACACAATGTACCATGAAAATTGTAGAGATGAAAGGAAAAGTGAATATAATACGGAGAATCTTATAAAGATGGAAGATTTTCCAGGATTCCAGGATCAAATAGAAATAGAAACAGAAACAGAAAAAGAGACAGACAAAGAGGCCGGAGAAAAGGAAAAGTTTCTTGTGACAAAAGTCATAGTTACGTACTGATATTATTACAACACGGAGAGCGGATAAGTTAAGACTCTAACAATGGTTTTATAGGGTAGGAAAACTGAATAGGGAGCGGAGAAAAGGAGAAAAAACAAGGAAATTTTCTCATTAAAACTTATCATATTAAGTTGTATATCCATTATCCATTATACAATATACAATATACATGATTTAACCGAGACACCAAGAGAAGAAAAGGACGGAAAACTTGCAACTTCTTTCCGATACAAAAGGGAAGAAAAGTTATACCTTTTCTCCTTTTCTTTGTAAACAAGTTGGAATGAGCTTCATCATTTATCATTTCAAATTTCATCAAGTATCCTAAACTTTTGTCACAATCAATAATAATACGGCAGAGGCCATTGAGTACTGTGCATTGAGCATTAAGCATTGAGTAACTCTCGTCTCGTTCCAAATTCTAAAGATTCCACGATTCTAAGATAAGAAGGTTGATGACCCGAGTCTCATGGATTTGCTTTTTAAAAATTTTAAATAGAATGCTCATTGAAAAATATGAACTTTAGGAACATGTAGAATTTCATAATAATATTTCATAAAGTGTAATGCAATGAGCAATTGGAAGTGGATAAAATCAATAAAATATTTCAAGACTCGAGATTCGAGGTTCAAGGCTGGAGGCAAATGCAGTTATATAACCATTAAAAAAATGTATAATATTTGTTTTTTCCCTTGTTTGTTTATTTACAGGTGGTGCTAGTTTTCTTGGTGGATTAAATCCAGAACTATACAAATCTCGTCCTGATGCGGAAGAAGAGGATTTAGTGGACTACCCGGATATTCATTATGGTCGAGTGTGGTTTGCTCTAGAATACGACACAAATACCGAGAGACTCCTTGTCACCTTGATTAAGGCGAGGAATCTTGCCGGACGAAGTAGTTCCAGTCCCAGTTCCGGTTCCAGTTCGGGTAGTTCCTATGCTCACCTGGTCAACTCTGCTTCCGCAACTTCTTCGTCCTCCTCCTGTGGTTCCTCGTCCACAACTTCCAGTCAACCTGGAACCACAACAAGTTCAAGCTCTCTCACAGCTCCCTCCCCGTCCTTTTCTTATTCCTGTAACCCCTTGGTTCGCGTCTCCCTATTTCCGGATGAAAGGCGAACACTCCAGTCAAAACCAAAGAAAATGACACGCCATCCTCACTTTGACGAGACCTTTGGATTTCAGGTACTAAACAAAATAGACATAGTTACAATTGACACTGACATCCGATATCATATTATTACACATTTTACTAGTATGTACAAAAGTATTAGAGTTTTACAAGGGAAAGAAAACAAGGAGTGATGAAAGATGAAAGATGAAACTAACAACTAACAACAAACTATTAAATGCGTCACCACAAACTGTGGACGTATCCAATATTTTCTACATTGCCACATTCGGGATCCCGGACAGCTGACAGTATAAAGTAGAAAGTAGAAAGTTGAAAGTACAAGGCTGGAACATGAACATTGAAGCAAAACGTAAACTTTTCTCAAGTATAATTTTCTGGAACCTGATACTTGGTAGATGCGTATTTGTTCTCTATAATTTGAAATTGGTATTCAAATTTCAATTTGTCTAGTCTGTGTCTAGTGTCTTTAGTTTCGATGGTATAAACTTTAACATAGATTTTACGAATACTGGTAAAATCTTCGAGCTGATCTAGTGCAGGAAATTATTATTATTATTTCTCATTGATTCAAGGATGAGTCGAGTGTCGAGTGTCGAGTCGACCTTTCATTCTTTGTGCGACTACTCGTATTTCCCATTTTTCTTGAGCCACTCAACTTTACTTTCCTTTTCTTGAAACAGGCTAAAATGACTCATGATTACACAATTATTATTAAACAAGTCAAAAACATTTTCCAAGGTTGTTTTGAGCTTTGAGTTTTGAGTTTTGAAATTGAGTATCAAGTATCAGTTATTTACTGTGTATTGTGTATTGTATATTACATAATTTGATTTGTTTACTTTCTCTATTTTCCCGTGATCTAAAGTTTATTTTGCATCTTTTATCTTTATGTTGGCCGTGAGCTTGTTTTCTTCTTTGAACAAGATCAAGATCAAAATCAAAATCAAACTCAACCACAGCCTTCAAAATCCAAAACCTGAACCGGAAGGAAACTTTGCAAGACAAAGTAACTAGTAACTAGATTTTTTTATATTTTTCATGGTAGACTAGACATTAGACTTTAGATTCTAGATTCTAGACTCAGCAGTGAAAGTGGAAAAGTAGACAAGGTGAAAGTTGTTGGTTGTTAGATTGTGTAAGAACGAGTTTTTGAGGACGTCAGTTAGCTGAAGCAAACACAAAAGATGATCCCTTTACAAAAATATACACTGTGCAGTTTACACTAGTACTCGAGACTCGAGACTGGAGAAAGTGAAAACAAGAAGGAGAGTTTCTACAATCTACAACATGCATGTAGTGTGTAGTATGTATAATGTATAATATACATTGCTCAAGGTTATAGACTGGGAGAGTAAACAGAGTGCACACCTGTATGCTTTTTATGTTGCGAGTTGTGAGTTGTGAGCATATTCGTATATCCACTTTGAACTCCATACTCATCTTCCCATATGCGATATGCGGTAAAAAATCCACGGAGATTCTCTAAGGTAAATCCTCTGAGGTTGGTGAAGCTCAAGTTATTGTGTGGTTTGGTTTGACTTGCCTCCGAGTTTCGAGTTTAGAGTTTCGAGTCCGGTTCAGGACGTGTATTCGTATAAATAGGAAAAACAGAGTAAAATGATAAACACAACTTTACAACTACACACTTGTTAGACTCAACCTCCTTTCCCTTTTCTACATGAATTCATGAAACTGTACAATGTATTGTACATTGTATATTGTATAGGGAAACGAAAAGTCTAATATCCCCAGGGATTTTTTTTCTTCCTCCGATCCCTCTCTCGTTTTTCTCTTTACCTGGGATTTTCTATAGGAAAATGGTTCCTTTTCCTTTTTCCTCTATATTGTATGTCAATGGACAATGAGCTACTACTACAGATACTTGTGCGTCACAAAGGGTAGTCAGTAGTCAGTATTCAGGAGTAAGTCTTAAAGTCTAAAGTCGCAACTCATCTGCACTCATCTTTAGCGAAAATTAGGTGACGTTGCAAAAAAAAACAAGAAGCAGTCATTTTGGTATTAATCTAATACAAAAACTAAATCATGCTAAAAAAATAATAAAAGTATCTACAGGAAATGACAAGCGCTACCTTACTACGTTACTACTTTACCACTATACGTGCATTCAATGTTACAAGAAAAAATAAGAGGTTCGGAGGAAAAACAATAACAATTCTACGTTCAATGTTCAATGTTTAAGGTTCAAGGTTCAAGTAAAAATTTTAAATTCATGATGATGAAAAATGGGAAATGTTTTTTTCTGACAACAGACACTCGAGTGAATTTAATAAGGGAAAATTCCTTGTTGAAAATGCACATGTATAATGTATTATTTATTATTATTATTTTGACATTCTTCAAGTTTTCCGGTTCCCAGTTTTCAGTATCGTTGTATTTTACTCGCAGTGGTTTTTATTATTTCCTAGTTACACGACTTAGTTATTTGTGGAATGTTTTGGAGAAAAAATTAGTTGTATGTAATTTTCCTCCTTTTCTTTTCCTGTTGACAGTTGACAGTGTTTACTACTATTTTTATTGTTATTGTTACGATGTATGATGTATTTTGTATTGTGTAGAGAGTGTGCATCAGAATAAATTGAACGAGAACAGTTATACCGTGTACAATGTGTGATGTGTGTAGTGAATTTAAATATTTTTGGTTTTTCCTACAGATTTCCAAGGCTGCTCTGGCGGAAAGGAGTTTAAAATTATGCTTTTACGACGTGGATGAAAGTAAAAAGCACTCGATGCTAGGCTACGTTATTCAACCGCTCAAAGATATCGACTGGAGTTTTGGGAAGCAGGTAATTGAAAATTGAAAACACGAAATGCACATTTACATTTTCCCCTCGTTCGAATATTTGAATGTTTGAATGTTTGAATAAAAATAGGGATACTCATTTCTTATAATGTACTGAAATAATTTCATCACGTTGTAAAATTGTTATTGTTGATATTAAAAATTAGAAATTAGCAATTCAAAAATATATGCATCAAGAATCGTGAATCAAGAAACAACATGGTTACTTTCACTTTCCACATTTCCAAGGTTTACTCAACACTCAACACTCAACACATGTATCATACAGTTTTTGTACAATGTACATCAAATAGCTTTTAATTTTGAAGTACTGCCATGTGTTTTGATGTACTTTGTACTTACCATTGTTACGGGAACAACTCATGATGTAATTTCTCATCTGTCGGTAGTCAGTACTGAGCAACTACACGTTCGTATTTTATGTTCGTGTGTTATGTGCTCAAAGCTGGGCAATTGTTTTGTGGGGTTGTAGCTGTTGTTTTACCCGAAATGACGATATTCGTAACGTTTTGAGTTGTGAGATGACAATTTTGTCAGGTAATTTGCACGTTGACGTTTGTGACGCTTACACAAAACTTTATCTGCACCCACAAGTTCACATTTGATATTTGATATTTGATTTTCTGTTGTCTTTGACAACTAACAACTATAAATCTTGAATGTTGTACATTGCACATTCATCCATTTCAATTTCTGCATCCACACATCGACACGACACGACACATGACATGGACGTCGCTTTGACTTGTAGCTTGTAGTCGGATGTTGGAAGTTTGCCATTTCATGCAACAAGTTCAGGTTCAAGAGAACAAGTGTCATGAGTATATGTGGCTAGTAGGGTAGCTATGAGTTACGAGTTACGAGTTACGAGTTACGAGGTTCGGGGTGCACTTGAACGCTCTCCCCCGAAAACCACAACTAATTCGAATCAAGTCAGTGTAGCGGCTAAAACAAATTAGTTGTCGGTCAGAACATCTCTAAACTTAATGGATTTCTCTCTCCAGTCGGCTAATGGAATTAAGAGATATGATTCATTTCAAGGTTTCTACATTATATGTTCTACATGTGTATTTACCGACTGCACTCAAACATACTTGTAGTGTACAATACATAGGTTGTCAAATAAATCATTTATATAAATCCATGTACATCCTTTCCATGTGTATAATATTTGGTAAAACCTTAAGTGTGTCTGAGATCTGAGAAAGGAAGAAACCCAACTTGAGCATTTGTATTTCATTGCAAGGTCGTGCCATATGCACATGACACATCACACATTGGGTATCAAAACTGTACTTTCTCAACCTTTCTCCTGTAAACCTACAGGAGAATTTGGAGAAGACTCAATACTCAATACTCAACACTAAACTCAATACTAATATCTGATGACACATGAAATGCTCTTTTGATGTTGTCATGTTTTGAGGGTTTGATGTTTCAACCATGTACCACTTAGACCACATCTTTGATTTTTATGTCTCTCATTTCTCTAGAACTCAGAACTCAAAACACAGAATCTAGAATCTAGAACTTTCTCCATTGAGCATGAGATTAAAATTGCACTTTGATTCTGTATTCTATAGTTTGTCAGCCTTCATCATATCACATCGCATGACATCACATCTAGTTACATTATATAAATGAATTGCCTCGTAGGAAGTAGAAAGTAGGCAGATCACACATCTCAAATCAAATGCCATAGCAACGCGAGATAAGTCTTTCCACGAGGCAATTCAAATACTTTATACTTTATACCTTCATTTTGATCTTGAGCTTGAACTTGAACTCGCATTTGAATTTGAATTTGAACAAACATGGAAAAATCAACGCAAGCTAAAGCTGTCTCTACTATTTTAAATACTAATAGCTCTAATACTGATAGTACAAGTTTGGAGTTACAGAAATATTTTACTGGTCTTTGGAAGGGCTGGAAGCATAATATTATTATTATTGTATTTTTATGTATTTTAGCAACTCAAAATAACCTCTTTTATCAGTCTACTAATTTTAATGAGCAAAATCTAATATTGATAATTTATATTAAAACAAATTTTTTGAGGTGGAATGAATGTATTTCAACATTGTACATTGTACATACTTTTAGTTTACTTTTGTTTGCTTTTATTGTTAGTTTTTCATTAGAAACTACGCTGTTTTCAGTTCTACCTTACTGTTGTGTCTAGTGTCTAGTGTCTAATATCTAAAATGTCTGATGAGTGGTATTTGATATTTGACTAAAATGTCAGTATGAGGTGTTCTCGTGGTGAAGAAATGTCCAAAATAAATAGGTATTATGCTTACATACCGTGTACTTATTAGTAAAAATTAAGCATCAAACATTGCTCATAAATCATAAGCAATAAACAATATTGTGCAGAACAACCCAATTTGTTTTCGGATTTTGATTCAGTAAACATAAGTTATTATTCACCAGTCACTAATTGGATTTGTTTCTGAATTTTGAGTACATGCTGATATGATGAAAAATGACAAGAGTCATGTTTTTGTTACTTTTGACATGTCATTCTCATTGAAAAACGTAATGTGCACAAAGTCTAGTGTATCTAGTGTTCAATATCCAGCGTCCAGTGCCTACCAAACTACAAACTACTGACCGCTCTTGTTCATAATAAGTAGACAATAGACCATTATTTTATTTCCACAATGCGTTTGACAAGGACTCCCGCTGGACGCAGGCTACAAAGAACAAAATTAGACGCAATACATCCAGAATCCAGAATCTACAATCGAGAATCTAGAACAATGGCGAACAACTTGAGCAGTTTTTCCATGTCCAATATTTCCGATGCGGTGCACAATGCACAATGTACAGTGAGTAGTGAGTAGTGATTAGACAATAGATCGCTTTCTTTGGTCTGGTCCGTGGTTTTCGGTTTTGTTTGAGCTTGAAAAATATTCTCTGTACTCTATATACATTCCCCACTTAAAATCGTGTGTATTCTCCAATTTTGATTGCTCTGGGAGTCGGGATCCCTTCTCCATGCAATAGATGTGACAGGTGTGCTCTATTTTAAGTTGACACCTGGACATTGTATATATTTCACATCATAAAATTTCCACTGCAGTTCCATAATATAACGCTGATACAATATACAATACAATATTTGTTATCAAACTGACGTGATCTTCCATTTTTGCAGCATTATTCATGCATTAACTGTTGACTATTTCGAGCTCAATGTTCGTTTTTGTGTAATGTACAATGTACCTTGGACAGTTGCACACTGCACACTGCACACGTTCAGCTTATGAAACACAAAGAATCTGGTGCAAATATTTAAGTTGTGCTTAAAACTTCAAAGAAATCTACGTACAAACTTTAATCCATTTTCAACCCGTGTATTTTATTCACTTCACTTTTAGAATGTGGGAAAATTTATCTGCTTATAATATATAATATGTTGTAAATTGTAAGTAAGGCATTAGCTACACATGTATGCCTTCTGAATTCTGGTATTGTAGATCATTTGTAATAGATGAGTCCAATGCGCTGTATATTTTATTTATTTATGTATTGTATCAACATTTCAAAGCAAACTTTTAACCTAAATTTCTTTGTATTTCTACTTACTGTTCTCAACTCAGTACTCAGTACAATTGGCAATTTTGGGCCAAAAACCAAAAACGATAGAGCTATAGAAATAATGGCAAATGGCACACGTGGCTTTCCATCATCAGCTTAAGCGTGTATCGAAGGTTGAAATTTATCTACAATAGATAAATTTTACATGTCATAACTTTTCTGTAATACTTTTCCTCAAGCATCTAGGCTCGAGTCTCGAGCCACGAGCTTTGAGCTTTGAGCTTTGAGTGAGAAGGAAAGAAGGGGGGAAAGCTGGTAAATGTATTACCTTCTTCTTGATATACCCGGGCTTTTAATACCAGTTCTTGTTCTCTCTTTCATCTTTATTAATGGTATTGATAAAACTACATTTGTGCTGTAAAATAAAGGTTCAAAGGCTTCAAATTTCCTTGCTTTTTTCTTATTCTTTTAACTTGTAATACTTTTCAAGTATAAATATCTTGGCACGAGTTTGCCATAAAATATTTTACACATGTATTCATATGAGTTTGTGAGTCAAGATTCAAGTACAAAATCAATAGAATGAAAAGAAGAGGGCTTTTGTATTTTTTACGATGCAAAATGTACATCCCTATTTTACAGTGTAAATGATACATCATCAAGTTACTCATATATGTACATGTTGAATGTTGAATGTCACGATAACATTTCCCGTTTTTCTAAGGAAATATATAATACTTTGAGCACACAGCACAAAGAGAAAGTACAAAGAGCCAAGAACGCATTTTGCTATACACATTTTTAGACAAGGATCCTGTGATATTTTAGATTCTATTTACATATGTTCCACAAGCATCAAGCATCAAGCTCATTATTTCAAATTTCAACTACGGTTTAAAATTAAAAGTCTGTTTTTAAACAAGCCTTCAAGTGGGTGAAAGTAATCTTGTTGGTTGTTTACTATTTTTGATGCTTATGTATTGACAAAATAAAATGTAAGTAGAATCATGTATGATGTATGACCGTATTTGCAATTTTTGATACTTTTAGGTGTTCAAGGAGGATCTACTGAGAGACAGCGGTGAGCTGAGTCCAAACATTGGCGAAGTCCTAGTCTCACTTTGTTACAATGGAAACATTTCACGTCTCACTGTGAATATTATTGAAGCTAAAGGGATCAAAGTAAGTTTTTCTTTTATCCTGCACCTGTTCACTTTTCACTGTCCATAAAAAGTCTACATAGTGTACACTGCTGCACAATGCACACTGTACACTTTGATAGCTCAAACGTTACAACTATTTTCATTGACAGTTGTCAGTTGTCAACTGTATGATGTATGATGTATGGTGCTCGAGTTTTTTATAATATAAAATACAATAATAAATAATAATATAATGATATTATATTATAAACATTTTGTCCTTGGATTGATTTTCCTTTTCCTTTTTTCTTTGTTACAGTCTAGAGAAAGTGCATCAGGACTATATGCCAAAATTTCACTTACTCATCATACAAAAATAATCAAGACGAAGAAGACATCTACAGTTGGTGTAAGTACCTATTAATATATTTTATACTACCTGTATATTGTACACTGTGCCCTGCTGTATGTAATACAATATAAAATCAAGAGTGCGTTGATAGCAAAACAAAAAGTAAATTAAATCAAATAAAGTAAATTAATATTTAATACACTTTAATTCTCCTTCTTACAACTTGTGTAATAAATTTTTAGTTGGAGATAAAAATGCTGGAGTATGTCGTTTTTGTTTCCATTTTAGTAAGAAAAAAGGGAAAAGAACGTTTGTTTTTTTGTTTAGATTAGTTCATATTATGTCGTTGAAGAAGTTTTTTGCTGCCAGTTGCCATAACTAAAATTTGATATTTGCCTCGTGTACACGTGCTGTGTAATACATATTACATATGCATGATAGTTATACATTACGTAATATCTTGTCAGTTATACGAAAAACATCAAAATCATTCGTACTATAGGTACTTAAAAGTAAATCTTTTCCTTTACGTTGATTATTCGTATCAGGATTTCCTCTTCTCTCTTGGAGTTTGTCTCCATTTTGAGGCATATTGAGAGTTGAGAGTTAGTAACATTTCTTTTCAATTCTCAGTGTGCACTGTAAAGTGACACAAGCAGGAAGCTAAATAATACAATACCTCTCTTTTTTGTTTACTGAATACTGAATACTAAATATGACATTAAAATTTCCAATAAACTAGGACAGAGTAAGCTGAAAGTCTATGAAAGGTATATGATACAAAACACAAAACAGAGTTTCAGTCATTTCCAAACTTTTATTACTGTTGGTTCTTGTTTTTTCTCCTCTATGCATTATGCATATTCGATATTTCATGTAAAAGTAGAATAGCAATTCCAGTCTTTTGATTCTTGATGAGTTAGTACTCTCTCTTGGTTTGACCCCATTATTTGGTCCACGATTCTCATCTTTACCATATCGTCTCTTTTAAATTAAAATACACTAGTAAAGAACATAAAATACCCTTATGACCTTATATTTTTGTAATTGATCTCATATTTATGAGCTTGTACGTTGTAAATTTTAAGTAAATACAGTGTACACTGTACAGTGTACAGTAGAGTGCCTTAAAAATACATGTTTTGAGAAAATTTAAGTCAGCGCCCCCTCATATTGTTCCT
>JAQGBH010004413.1:0-16871 GCA_034698265.1 Sminthurinus aureus | reverse complement strand
TTGTTTTAAAAGTAGGTAGGCGTTGTAGTGCATGCGTTTTTCTTTCATATGAGCCCACTCTCGTCAATTTTGGTTTTAATTTGTGAAAGAAATAGGATTTTTCCCAAAGCAGCTTTTGTAATGCTTTTGATGCATGCATTGGGCGCCTTTAAATGTTTATGCAAATCTGTAATTTTGATACTCACTCATCAATTCTTTTATGATTTTGATTATATTATCATGATCAATATTTATTTATTTATTCATACTTTTTTAATTTCTATATTAATTCTACGTAGAGTGTCAACTGTTTATTTTGTTTGAGTTTATAACATTTAACCATTATTATTATTATTATTATTGTTATCAATTATCAGTATGCTCTGTGCTTTTGTAATTGCAATTTATTTTATTATCATTATTTCTGTTTTGGTGATATTTTTGTTTGAATTGGAATTCAATATTGTTGGATCCTGCGTCATGTCAGTCATATTCATTTTACAATTAGTGGTAGTGTATTTTCAAATCAATTAATTTGCCAAGGATTTAATAAAAATTATTGAGAAGCAGAAAAATTTGTTGAGTCTCGAGTCTTAAGTTTTCCCATATAGTTTATCCAGTGTTGGTTGTTACCATGGTTACCGTTTACCGTGGAAATGTGACGAGTAGACTCACCACATTTCGAAATACAAAGTCCACAAATTTCGGTGTACTTTGTCTCTCGAGTGTGTGAAAACTGCCAACTTTTACTCCAACATCTCGAATTGCCCAAATTCCTCTCTCCATTTCCTTCACAAAACGAGAGCTTTCATTTGTACCATCAGCAGTTGAGCTTGAATTTGATATTGTTTTGTGAGCAGAGAGGAAAAGCTGGGTTTTCAACTGCTTCATTTTCTCGGGGATTGAAAAGGCTTTTTCATACAGAATCCCGTAGATCAGAGTCAAGGCGATTGAAGCGTATCCAGTGAAAAGAGCCAGAAATGGGAAATCTGCACCATGTCGAATCGTGAAAAAGTAAAAGAGGATGGAAACAGACAAACACATGAGTTTGTAAGCAAAAATGCAGGGAGGAAAACAGCGGTTGAAGAGCTCAATAAAGACGACGAGTTCTTTCATCTCCTTGAGAATTTGACGTAGAATCCAAACTTCTGTCTTCATGTTTCGATTTTCAATAGGGCGACGGTGGAATTTCTCCCCCAAATTTCTACATAAAATCGCACAAACGTAAGGAAATTATTTCATTTTTAATACAATTTTCAGCGGTTTTAAAGATTCAGCTAAATGCTAAATGAATGCAAATTCAAGATTCAAAATTAAAAATTATCACCTGAGTTGAAGATCCAGTCGCTTGAATTCCGCCTGACATTTGCTGAAGAACAGAAGTTGACAAGTGACTGAAAAACCGGCAAAGAGAAAGACAAATGTCAGAGAAATTGTCTCAGCAGCCCAAAGCCCAAGGAAACTGAGCCAGTTTTGCCACTCCCGCGGAAGAGACGAGTACAAAATTTGAGGGCGACTCGGATCAACGGACAAAATGAACATTAAGAACAATTTTGATGCTTCGACTATCGGCGCAAGTGTTTTGGCCAGAACTTCATCAAGAGAATATTGCGGTGGCCACGTCAACAGAGGGCAAGGACGAGAGCGAACTCCAGAACCGGATTCCGGTTTTTTCCGGATATCCAAATTCAATTCTTGCTGTTGATTTGAGTCTGGAACTGAAACTGAAATGGATTTAAGCTCAATCCAAGTTTGAGATTTTGGTCCGGCAACTCCTGCACAAATACCAATGAAATTGGTTCAATTTTCAAAAATTTGCATTTTAAGAATTACTCAACTTGTTTATTTTGGCTGTGCACAGAAAGAATCAAGGAGAAACAAAACGTGTTGTGATATTTGGAATTTTTACCTCTTTTTCCACGTTTTCCTGCTGATTTCCTTTTCAATTCTTGTTCTTCTTTTTGTTCTTGCTCCATCATTTTTTCCACCGGATTTTCCCTCTCCACAAAAAGTCGGTTGAAGACGACCACGCACTCGTCCGGATTTCCCACAAACATGGAATATCCAGTGTAGTACAGGAGAAAATAACCGACTGCACACGGTAGATGAATGATGAAATGATCCCATCGGAAATATTTCTCCGGCTCCACCATCGTCGACTGAACGAGTCTCAACAACATGTAAACACAGTGAGAAATACCAAGACAAAAAAATGTCCGCCACATGAAATTTCTTGTTTTACTTGACTGCCTCTGAATTTTCCCTTTTTTCTCGTCAATTTGAATCGGGAGAAGATTCAAAGTGGAATAAATTTTGATGGATTTAAAATTCCATCCGTTTTCTTCCTGCGTCAACATTTTGAACCCGAATCCGATTTTTCCTTTGTGACTTTTAAAATATCAAAAATAGTTTGGTTTTCTATTCAACTTGGTCAGTGGCCAAATGGTCAGAATAAAATAAATGTGAAGCAAAAGAGAAGTCTGGATTTTATGCGAAGAGGAGCTGAAACTGAATTGCAAGTAAAGAGCCGAGTCGAGTTGAGTCACATTTAACTTTGAGGAATGAACGACAAATGTTGAAGGAATGTCGAATGTAACCAAAATTTCCTTTTCTCTTTTTTTGCCTCGCACTTTCAATCCGACTGGCAGTGGTGTGGCGCCGATTGTCTCCTTTTGTTCCGTTGGTGAATTTACTTGCCAACGCTTTTCCTCTTTTTGGCTTCGGTTTTGGCTTAGGAGTCGTGGACAAACTCAGAGGCAAACCAAACTTGACTCGTTTCTTACGGATGAAAGATATGTATGCCAAATTCAATTTTCTCCAGCCGTTTTATCTCTTCATTTCATTTCGCTACCTGGAGCAACTAACAACGAACAAGAAACATCACGAGGTAACAAACGGGTTTGTATCTTTTAGTGTACGTTGACTTGGTCTGTTTTGTGCTTCTTATTCCAAGGTAAATATTTTCCATCCATTTTCAGACAACAGGCAAGAACAAGAATGAGAATGAGAGCGACCGAGTTGTATAAATGTGCGATAAAACTGGACTTGAATTATTCAGCGGTTTTGTCCAGTTTCCAGCCAACAGAGTTAATTAAACAGCACACAAAATTTCACCGAGAATCCAGAATCGGGGAAAACCAAGAGACAAACTTAATGAATTATTTTATGGACTCATAATATTTCATCTTTATATAACTACGACGCTGTTTGATCCATTTACTCAACACTCAATACTCAGTACCAAAGCAGAGATAAAATACACGCGCTCTTCTCTTGCGAATTCTAAAGGAACCCTGTTTTCCATTTTATGTAAGGAATATTTTGCTCAATGCCAAAACCCAATTCCAATTTTAGTGTGAATCTACAGCAGAGCCAAAAATCAATAATCAATAATCAATAATCTACAACCTGCGGATCCACACATTTTATTTGTTTTCCCCTGTCAAAATCCGTATGTTTTAGTCAAACCGTCTTTGTACAGTTTTGAGTTTTGATATTTGCAAGAATCTAAAAAGTGTGAAATGTCTTTGAAATATCTATGTAGCAAAAGAGGGCAAAATTCGGTTCTTCATGAACTTTAATCGGGACGAATTGAATTATTATTAAAAACTGAGCAGCTAAATGTAAATGGTTAATGGCGATGAACGAGACGTGGAAGAAGAAGGAAAAGAAATGGAGAAATGTGGGTGACGATCGCCCGTTGTTTGTTGTTCGGCGTCAATGTCGGTCGATAGAATTTTTGATCACATTGAACATTGAATGTTGAATATGAAACAACTCACTTGGAACCTTACTATAATTTCTGCAAGAAAACGACAGCTTGTGAGCGGTTGTCACGTCTAGTTTGCTGCGTTGTAATTTAACTGTTTTTCGCTTTTTGTATTGGCTGGGTTGTGCTGTATCTGTATCTAAAGCCAAGTTAAATCCATTTCCAGAGATGAAAGCAAAGATGAATAAAATTCTCTGGCGACTCAAGACTCAAGTCCATCGCGACTGCTTTTAAACCTAAATTCCTAAAGACTTTTGACTTTCCACATTCCGTTTTACGTTCAAATTTTGCCTCAATGCCCTCGATTGAACTCTTTACAGTACAAAATAAGAAGATGGAGGCAGCTCCATTTCCACAAGCAAAAGAGCATTTCCTGCATCACCATTTCCCACAGGAAAATCAAAAGGGCTACAAAGAGCCCAAAAGCCCACAGCCAAAAAATGGACTTTAGGACATTATCACTCAAATCCAGCCCCTTCGTCTCACCCCGGTTTTCTACTTTGAGGACATTTGCATATTCCGGCTCATTCCTATATAGCCCTTTTAGCCCGGCCAATTTGGCCTTCCCGCCAATCGCCCTTTTGACCCGGATCCAAAAATCATGAATGCCCATATTAATGAACCAGACGATGGGCTTTATCATCGCATCTGCATTGGGCATTTGTACATTCCAGCCATTTGGTAGCAAGTAGAATTCCTGTTCCGTCAGGTAGAAACTCCGTCCAAAAATTTGGGGTAAAACTTCAAGATCCGTTCCCGCCTCAAACTTTGTTGTCATTATAGCAGCTCTATCTCTTGAGACGACAGATCGAGGAATTTTTGGGTCTCCACTACCGTAAAACTCAGGATAGGGCACGGATTTATCCGCAAGGAGTTCATAGTCTTTCCGAAGGTAGGGGTCTTCCAGTTTCATCTTCCTGAGCCAGGCCAGTAAATTATCCTTGGTCAAGTAATCCTTGTGACGTTGGATGCTGTAGTTTCCGGCAAGGAGGTCTTTGAAGGATTTTTCGGAAAAATGGGTCCGTGGAACGACGGCAAGGCTTTGCAGCTCACCTTGGTACACACTGTTAGTAAAAAAGACGAGGGCGAGCCAAAAGGTCCAGAAAAATTTGAACATGTAGTTATCTAGGGCTTTTGTTCTTAGGGGCATGGGCACAACTTGACCCCAGAATGGACCAATTGCATGAAGAACCCCACCAAGGCCTAAACTTTTCAACAAAAGGGCCACTCCGCCAGTCATTGTGATGATGAGAACCCACAGGGGTGGTTCGAGTGGGTGGTGGAGGTCGTGAATGGGCGAGGGTTTATCCATTTCATCATTCGCCCCGTAGTAAATCACATACGAGTGGAAATTGTAGATGACGCGATGTTCATCAAAATTATAAGAGTAGATCCAATGATTACATGCAATGCGCCCAGTAGCGTCGCAATTCTCATAGCCCTGCGGGGTGACAAGTGGGGTCAAATTGAGGAAGTTTGCCCAATCCAGCTCCATTTTCATCTCGGCCAAATATGAATTCCCCTCAGAGTAGACATCTTGAAGACTCATTTTTAAAACGTGGGTGAAATTTTCAGCATCGTATGGAGTGTTTGAGTAGTCTGTGAAAATGTAGAGGGCGCTGCCGTGAAATCGTCTGCGGGTCATTTCTAAATAATCCAGGATATTTTCATGCGACTCCCAAATTCGCCCGAAAATTGTGGGCGAGTAGTGAAACATGGGCTCCAGGCAAATGTCAAGAAGATTCGAGCATTTCATCTCCACTTGCCAAATTCTCACAGTTTCAGCGTTTTCAACCGGTTTTAAGAAGTTCGAATTTTTCGATGTCGAATCTACTAAATTTCGGCCATTCTTTTCCAGATTGAAGCGGAACTCGAAAATTAGGTAATTATAAGGCAACTCACAAGTTATATTGGACCTGGTCAAACTATTCTTCAAGGTCAATGATTCGGGGTCAGAGGTCACGGGCCAAAGCAATGCCACTAAATCTGCAATTTGACGCACTTCCTTGTCAAAATCCAGTGTGCTCAGTGGCTTTTCCAAGACGACGAATGGGTCCGTCTTTTCGACGGTGTAATTAAACCCCCATTTTGATGGAGTCTGAATTCTGGATTTAGCCATGCTGAAGTTTGGAATCCCAAAAAATATGAAACAGTTGCACGAGAATTTTGAGACTATTTCTCGGTTGACCTTTTTTGGCTGACTGATGATTTGCATTGTTATGGGATATTTTGAGTTTGGTTTTGAATCTGAATCACTTATGAAATTTTCAGATGTAGCTCGAATCACTTTGAATAGTTTTTCAGCAGCTTGTTTGCTTTCCTCAGTCTGGGGATCGTCAAAGAAAATGAGGAATTGACATACTTTGAGAGGAACGAGGAGCTCGGGGAAAGTGAACGACGGTTCGTCAGCCCAGGAAAATGAGGATGAAAATTCAAGTGTGTTGTGTAAAATAATTTGGTTGAAAAAAATAAGAATGATTGTGAAGAAGGAATTCAAAGAAAAATTCATATTTTATCTTGAGATGCGATTTTAATTTCCGATAGTTTTTGGCTGTTGCAACTGCAAAATATCTGTATTTTCTGCACTAGGAATTGGGAGTCAGAGGAAATCAAGCACCAACAAAGTAAACTGACCAAATACAAGTGATTCGAAATTTCTACAAACTCGTGTAAAACAAGCAAAAGAAGGGTGACAGAAAACTTTCATCAATTTCATTCCATTTAAACTTGCCGCTTCCTTGATTCTCGTTTGTCGTCACGCTGGTTGAAAGCATTCATGTGTTTAGTGTTTAGTGTTTATTGAATGTAAATACTGTACAATGTGCAGTAGGCTGTATTCATTCAATTCAATGATTCGTAGATATATTTGCGATTTTATGCTTGACGAATTCTACTTAACATTTAACATTACGTACGCCCAAAAAAAGTGGAAACTTTATTCAAAAAAGAAAAGGAAATGAAGTGGTATTGAATATTTTGAAGGAATAAAATTTACTCAAACGAAACGAAACGGATTTGCTGTACGACTCGCGAGTAAAATTCACAGCATGTTATGTTTTTTCATCAGCATTTCCATCGGCATTGAGAATTGGGAGAGGAAGATACGTTATTTATCAGTTTTCACCAACTTATTTCCACTTAGGTAATTACCGATTTTTGTATTTACTTGTAGTTTTCTTGCCACATTATTTAATATCCAGTATTCGGGATACTCGATACTCGGTGAATTTATTCAATAAAACGCAGACATTTTTATTGGTGTAGACAGTCGACAACTTTAACACGGCTGCCTGGAAATTGGAAATGCAGCGGTGGTCAGCGTTTTTCTTGGTTTCCGCTCCCCTGCGCCAATCCTGTTTACAAATTTTCCAATTCTGTCTTTGAAATACTTGGTATTGTCATTGTCATTTTCTTCCTTGTGTGTCATGTGTCATTTAACAAACTTTTTATATTTCTTTGTGGCTTCTCTTGATTGTGTATTAAACGCCATTTCTCGTTTCTCATGAATTCGTAATATTTACAATTTACAGTCCAGAACCCAGAATCCAGAATTTTGAAACCATGAAACTTTCACGTGATTCCCTTCAACTTGAGTTCAGTAGCGTAGCCAGCGCAAATTCTTAGGTAGGCAGCTCAATTTTTTTGGTAGGCAGCTCAATTTTTTGGTAGGCAGCTCAAATTTTTAGGTAGGCAGCTCAATTTTTTTGGTAGGCAGCTCAATTTTTTTGGTAGGCAGCTCAATTTTTTTGGTAGGCAGCTCAATTTTTTTGGTAGGCAGCTTAAATGTTTTGGTACGCACATGTGCAAGAATCCGTTTTACATAGTTCAAATTTCTTAGAAATCACCCAGAAACCTCCTTTGATTGGCCATTTTCTAAGAAAATTTCAAAATCTTGGTAGGCCTGTGCCTATCAGGCCTACCGCTGGCTACTGCTTGCGTTTTTCATCTCAGAAATCCAAACGTCACAACAAAGTTTTGTACAATGTGGTTCATTCTTACCTATATTGAGCTTTCTTTTGATTGTAGGCTGTAGGCGGTAGACAAAGCGCCTCAGTAGTGATTTATGCTGAATGCTGAACTTTACTGTCTGAATTACGATAATTTATTGCAACCGAGTTCGTTTTTGCTTTTACGTTTAAAGGTTGTTTGTGCTTTGTGTTTTGGACTTTGGACTTTGTACTGCGTCTTACATTACATCAACAATTGCATGTGAGTAAATAGTAAATAGCAAATTCACAGTAACATGCAGACCTTTCGAATTTCGAACAGAGCATTGATCAAAAACCTAGTGCAAAACAATAAACAACAACAAATCTTTACGCCAAAATCCAACATATTTCTGGTTATTGGTTATTTAGTACGGAGGAGAGAATTGTGACAAAATGTCTCAATTTTTTCTCCTCCTTTTTTCGCTATTATTTATATTTTCATATGGTCAGGCATTAGATTTACCTGACTTCAAAACTCCAAATTTTCTCCATTTTTTATCAGCACTTGAATTAAAAATCTCAGAGAATCACCCAAAATGTAGCATCTCCAATACTCAACTCATTTTAGACTCGGAAATTACCAGCAGTTTTGAACTTGAATTTTCCGCAGCTCCAGAATCAATGTTGGAGAAGCCACTTACAATTTTAAATTTGAGTTTGAATTACAACACTTTAGAAGGGAAAAGTGATGTGGATTTAGATTTGACAAAGTCTAAGGCTGACGTGAAATTGACGCGAGGATTCACCTTGAAATTTCAAACATTTTGTGCGGTAATCATGATCAGAAGTCCGAGTGGAGAAAACCTCAAGATTATGGAGGAAAATGAACATCTTTTGAGATATCATCTTGCGTTTAAAATTCCCGGGTCTGTTCTTTCCCATTTTTATGTAATTTTTAAAAGTCGCGCTAGTGGAGAACGTTTTGAGACTGAAACTGAAACGAAAACTGAGGTGGTTGAAAAATCAAATTCAAATTCAAAACTTCTTGCAAAAATTCGATGGATGCACCATGTTTTATTTGTCCTAGAGGAAAAAACCGATCAGGATCAGTTTTTGTTGTACAATCGTGTGAGAGACTGGGCAAAGGAAGGTGTGGAAAATTTGAAACAAATTGGCGCCTTTAAAACATCATCATCTTCACAAATCTTTGAAAGTGAAAATTCAAATGACGGAATTTTCGCGCCAGAAAAATATGAAAATTTCCATCTTGCGCCCTTTTTAGTTCACACCTGTCCAGTTTGTGAGCCGCACTTAGAAGACTATTTAAGAACTGGATTCTGGACGGACCACACTCTAGGTTTTTACTTTTTAGACAATTACAATCACAATCTCGAAAATCATTTATTTTTCAAAAACAAAATTTTTTAAATCGTTTATTATCAACATCATAGTTTCCAGCCATTTGTTAATTTGGGGTTATTTTTTATATTTTAGCGACCATGTATGAGCTAAACCAGAAGCTAAATGGCACTTTTGACGTCAATGCAGTATTCTCTCTGCCGCGAGATGGAGCTGATGAAGATGGAAATTATGACAATTTCATCACGCCTTTGCTCGATGGCTCCTCAATCATGTCTGCGGTCATTATGTCAAGTGTATACGACCAACTGAAAATATTACAAACGTCACCACCAGTGTATTTCGACGCGGTTGGTTTTATGGTTGCTCGCCCTAGAAAAAAAGGATTTGGCTCTCTCGTCGTCCTTCACCAAAGTCTAGAAAAAGGTGTTTGGATATCAGTCGGAGCTTCGATTCTCGTCCTCGTCCTAGTTTTGGGAAGTATAAACCTATTTTGTTCAAAAGGGAAGGAGCACAATGAAAACTCTCGAAATTGGATGACCCCAGAAAAAAACGTAAACTATAAAAAATTTGGGTCTTTCTTTCGAATATTTTGGGAGGTAATCGAACCAATTCTTGACCAGGGCGAAGGGCGATTGTGGGGGCAGAATCAGAACCAGAACGAGGGCCATGGCCAGAATCGAAAACAAAGTCAAAGGATTATCATCAGTTGTTGGTACTTGAGCATCATTGTTTTGGGGTGTGCCTACAGATCCAAATTCTTAGAGCTCCTAGTCCTTCCTGACTATGAAAGCGTACCGCGAACTTTTAAAGAGCTGCTGGTTCGGGATGATTACAAATTTGGCGCTGTTTTTTACAAGGACAACATTGAGAATAGTTTCAAAATGATGGAATCGGTGAACAATCAAAGTTTTGCAGCTGCATTTGGACAAAAGATGCGGACCAAAGTCAAGGAAATGGTTTACTATGAAAAAGACGTGAGTTTTTCATTACTAGTGAAATGTCAAACAATTAAAAAAAATGTGTTTTATGATTTGTTTAAAAATTTGAATTCCCCTCGTTTTTTTCAGTGCTACCAGCAAATTTTGCCGGGAGATCAAGTTTGTATCGGTCACAAAGGTCTGCTTGACATAATTGGGGACGACTTTCTCATCAATATTTACGGACAAAATCTTTATTTCCTTTCAAAAGATGACATTTTTTCAAAATTTGCATCATTCGGAGTTTCAAAATTTTATCCCATGATTTTAGGTATTTTTAAAAAATTTCAAAAATGATTAAACATTTTCAAAATTTCCAAAAAATCTATGAATCAAAGCCATTGAAAATTTCAATAAATTTCATAAAAAAAGTTTTCATTTGTGTTTTAATGAGTTTTGTCAATTTTTTCTCTCGCTACGTTTGTATTTTTTAGCCCCTCTGCATTATTTTATACGAGCTTTTGAAAGTTGCGGCTTTTATGTCCACTGGCTCCAGGGTACCAAAAGTGAGGGAACCAAAAAAGGTCATGACTTTGCCAAAAAACTGTACAGTGAAAATCGTGAACTGTACAAAGACTACGGTCGTTTTGTGGATGACGGCCAAAACTCCAAACTCCAGAAGAGTGAAAATAATGAAAATGATGAAAATGGCGGAATGCAGTTTATTTGGCTATCGCTTGAGCTGCTAATTTTGGGAATTTCCCTCTCTCTAATATGTTTTATGATTGAGCTATTTTATTACTTCACGCGGGCTATGATTTTCAAACCACGACAAAGAGAAAGACCCAGGCCATCTTTGGTCATGATTTGGAATTATCAAGAATAAATTTGAATTTGAATTTACCAAGAATTTGAATAAGTTTGGCGCCTAATATTTTTTTCATTGATTTATTTGTACATGAAATTAATTTGATAGACTTACGAAATTTAAATAATTGTACTTATTGTTAAAATGTATAATATTAAGGTTGAAAGAGGCACAACGAACATAGAAAGACCTCCACTACTGTAAACTTTTGTGGAGTTAAAGATGCTATGACCTTTATCATTGGAGCAGATGGCGCCACTCAATTGTTTTTCATACCTTTTTCCACCTTGCTTAAGCCACCACACTTTTTCATCACACATCAGTTTTTCATTCCCCTCAAAATGGATTTTATTCCCTGGATTTGCATCCAAAATGGCCTTGAAATCCCCAATGGGAATGGTGGCCATTTCATTATTATTCAGATAGAGGTCAATACCAGTACCATTTTTGTTTTCCTGTTCTGCTCTCAAAATAAATTTCTGTAGGGACTCGTCAAATTTATTCATTTTATTTGATGCGAGGGAAAATGTCCTGAGGGATTTTGGGGAAAAGAATTGGAGGGCAAATTTAATAGATGGCGCTCTTTCGTCCTCGTCATCATCATGATGCTCACGAGTGGTAAAAAATAATCGTGGACTTGCGACGATCATCAATTCTTTACAGCGAATCACCAAGTCCGATTCTTTTACTTCATCACCAGTTTTACCAGAAATCTGTACCTGGATTTGAGACAGGTTGAAATTTTCTTCTAGGTGAAAGGACTCCATTTGAAGATGAAGAAATGGCCTCAGATCCAAAACGGTCAAATTAGACATGAGAAGATGAAAGGTTGAGAGATTGAGCCATTGATCAATCCCAATATTATTAAGGCTTCTGATGTCTTCCAGTTCGTCACCCAGACTTTTATTTTGGAGCCATGAACCTGAACAGTGGATCGAGTTGTCATAGCAAAAACAACCATGGACTTCCGATTCATCAGGACATGTGAGAGCTTAAAAGTACAGGTAAAAATCTTTAGCATTTTCATTCTCATAAATCTCGTAAAACCAATAAAATCCCATAAAATCCTATAAAATCCCGTAAAACAGATAAAATCCCATAAAATCTCGTAAAATCCTATAAAATACTCTAAAATCCTATAAAATTCCAAAAAATCCAGAAAAATCCGGAAAATTGCACAAAATCCCATAAAATCCCGTAAAATCCTATAAAATACTCTAAAATCTTATAAATTCCACAAAACCCACGAAATTCCACAAAATTCCATAAAACCCATGAAATTCCAACAAAATCCCGTATAAATGCATACCGTGATTTGTAGAAACGAAAGATGACAAAATAAAGGCAAGAATGAGGAAAATTAACTTGAAGGAATCCATTTTTAGTTGGAAATGAGAAAATCAGCCACTATCACTCGTCGTATGTAAATCAAATGATAAATGATATTCACAGACTACAATTGAATTGGAATGGAATGGATTTGAATGTGTGTTTAATCTGAAGTACGGAATTTACAAAATTGTTGATGTAGGATGTTGGCTTAACTAAATTAAGCGTGATCCTAATTAATCCACAGATTCGAAATCCATCACCGTTCACCGACCACACACAGACAACACACACAAACGAATATGCAAATCCCATGTTACACAATGTTCAATGTTCAATGAAGCTGAAGTGAAACTGTGGAATTTTCCATTTGATTTATTTAACACGCAAAAAATTCAATGTGAAGGATTATGACATTTCGTAACACGAAACATAAGCATGTTGGAGTCTCATGATATTTTATTGTAATCCGTCTAAATTCTAAATCTTTGCGTTTATCTGCATCAAACCATACCGAAGCAAAGTGAGTTTAGAGTTTAGGGATTAGAGATGAGAGATTACGCACTTTTTACCCTAATTCCGCCGTCCATCGTTTGTTTTCAGTGTCAACATTTACGATAACATTTACATAAGAAGATATGAAAAACTGTATTTCCCATGTCATTCTGTTCATTGATGATGCATAATGCATGATTTAAACACATAAATATTCAACTTGAAGATATTTGAAGGTGTTGACGCAGGGATCTCCGAATTTTGAGTTGGAAGCCGGCACAACACAATTCACTTTGGAGTTGCATCTAAAATAAAAAATCCAGGCAAATGAATCCACAAATAATAATTATTATTATTTTCTGGATTTCGGATGATTGACCTTTGTAATTGATTTTGAATGGATGAAAATAGACTCACGTTTTCTGGACAAAAGTAAGATCGGATGGTTTTCCTTTGCAGTTGGTGACTTGATTGGGTTTATACTTATTGGGAAACATTTTTGGAATGAGTTCCTTGCACAATGAGTCGTCTACGTGGCCGTACAAAGCACTTGTGACTTGAATTGATCCTTTGCATCGATATCGGAATTGAAGTTGGCATTGGCATTTTCAAGTACACAAGACACAAGACAAAAGAAACAATTTTAAAACAGGCAAAACAGACCGAATTAATGAAATTTAATGTTGCCATGGTAACTGGTAATTTATCCAAAATCATATCTCGACATTAGTTCTCACCGGTGCTACAGTTAAAAGAAAGGGAGCTGTATTCACATGCATGCACTTTCTGGGATCCTGTAGCAAAGCACAATGAGAAAAAAATCAAATAAATTTCAACTGTTTTAGATCATTTTGAATAAACTTTGGAGTTGTATTGTGTTGTTTAGCAGTGTACCGTTTTCTTTGCCGTTGACTTGACCTTGAGAAGAGCCAGGTTTATGAGGATACATTGTGGTGGTAATGGGAGTGGTACCACGGGTTGTGGGTGTGGTACCAATAGTTGTGGGTGTGGTTGTGGTACCAACAGTGGTAACAGGAGTGGTGGTTGTAGTTGTTGTTGTTGTTGTAGTGGTAACAGGAGTAGGAGTGGTTGGTCGAGCGGTACTGGTAGTAGTAGTTGGTGCCATAGTGGTACTAGTGGTACTAGTGCTGGTGGTAGTTGGTACCATAGTGGTACTAGCCATTAGACGTGCCGTCCTTTTCTGCCTCAGAAATATTGTTTCATTCCTCAGGGCTTGATTCTCGGAATAAAGACGTTTGTTCTCCTTTTCCAGCTCCACCAATTTTCCTTCAAGTCCCGCACACGAATTTCCACTAGTTTGATTTTGACCCGTTGGATTTTGTTGAGCGCTCTTGACGCTTCCAATACCATTTTCACTTCCATCCTCAAAATGACTCCCTGGGATGAGAACTTCATCTAAATCCATTTAAAAAGTCACGAATCAAGAATCAAGAATCAAGATTTAAGACTCGTGTGTCATTATCTGGGCGCCCTGACAACTGACAAGAATCTTTTACATTTTTGGACGCAAGAAAATTAAATTGATGTTGATATTTGATCGAGTTGAAAAATGGAATTTCTCGACTCTCGACTCTCAAAAGCTGGCGATTGGGGACGAATTGTAAATTGATAATTGATAACTGACCTAGCTTCATAAAATCTGATGAGAAAAAACGAGTCAAAATAATATTTTGTACCTGGTCGACAAAGCACAAGTGGGAAGAGGCAGGCAAAAAGAAGCGGAACCGTAGAGAAGGAAAACAACACCCGCATTTTTATCCCAATTTGAGTCATCTTTGAAATTTGAATGGCAGATTAGATTACAGTTCCAGATATCCACACTCGACACTCGACACTCGACACTTCCCTCTCCACTTTTTAACTAAGCCAAAAAAGAGTTAATTCTGTTTCTGATTTTAATTTTAATTTGGTTTTTTGGGGGAGTATTTTTGAATATTTCAACTTAACTATTTACAATTAGTCTCTTTATCTGTATCCTGTATCTGCATTTCCGTTAAAGTAGATGGAAATAAAATGTTTCATGTTGCACGTACTGGCTAATTTTTTTATTTACAATCAGCGCATGAGGATATTCACTATGGAATATTCAATGCTGAAACGGTCAAAGGTCAAATGTCAAATGTCAATTGGTCAATGGAATCACAAGAATCATGAATGGATCAATCCCACACGCGTTCATTTCATTTGACTCGTATCCTTTCCTAATTTTTGTCATATTGACGTATCAAAAGCAGACTAACAATAAATCAAAAATAAATATTTCCCATGTCGTGTGCATAATTGCATAATTATATAATGGCCACGTGCACGTGTGTGCTGCCAATCAGTAGTTTTGGGGTGCTGAACTGATGTGCACTTAAACGAATGAAGTGGGATCATCATACAGATTTTTGCACTCCCTCGTTGACTGCACCGTCTCCAGTTTCCTCGTCTTTGCTTAAAACATGAGACAAAATGCCGTTTTTTATGTTGCTTGTAATTATTTATTTATTTATTTATAAATTTAATAAATGAGCCGTAAATTGAAAATTCATAATATTCGGGAGCCCGACAATTCCGTAAATTTTATTTTACTTTAAATGGTGAAAAATATTGAACAAAACACCATGGTTACCAAGTTATGTAAGAAAACTTGTGCACGGTACAAGAAAACTTACATTTTGTACTTTTTTTTTTACAGAACATACATTTCTCGAGAAATGCATGTTCTGTATATTACTTCATGAATATGCTTTGTACATTATGAATGTTCATAGAGACTTTACGAAGATTTTATTGGAAAAATTCGGATCATTTGACAAATGAAATCATATCTTTGTATTTTGCTCCACCTTTTTGACTATTTGACTATGAATTCTTCTCCTTCGCTTTCAAATTGTCACTTCACATTTAAACTTTGGCTAAGAGAGACATAGAGACTTTTTTCTTCAGAAAAATCATAATGCCTCGAAGAGGAAAGCAAGCAAAGGTACAAAAGGTACCAACAACACGTCGTAGGATAGACCCAAGACAGGTTGCCGGCGAAAATGTTGTGATTCGGAAGGCTCAGCGGAAATGGTCTAGTATAGAAACTACACTAATATTGGTCACCGTCCTCAAAGGGACGGTGACCCGAAGATTTGAAATTGAGGTACTACTTGTACATACATACATACTGTTATACGTAATACATACCCTGTCTTTTGTAGTAATAAAATGTAGAATGCAGATTTCTAATGTCTAATTTATTCGTGCATATAACAAGGAGAATTAGGATTCAAAATATTTATTTTAGATCTTTGATATTTTAGTCGCTTTACGTACTATTTATTAAATGTTTTTCTTTGTCCTTGTGTCAAATCACGACTGTTTTCTCGAAAGGGCGTAATGACATATTTTGAAAGGGTGTAGCCCTTATCGGCTGCAATGAATTGACCTGGAACGAAAATAGGTTAACATTGGTAATTGGTAATACTGATAATTGATAATGTTGGCAATTGGTAATTGATAATAGTGATAATTGAAAATACTGCTAATTAATAATTAATAATATTCATCATTCATAATTGTGCTTCAGTATTACCTCGACTAAGGAAATTTCCTGGATTCATGCCAATATTTGAGCTACTAAATATAGCACCGTCGTGTACACTTCCCGGATAGCCGAGTCGGTAATGACGGATCCTCCGGTTCTTATCACATACCAAGTTTACTTTGACGCTATAGTTCTACACGACAAAATATGCTAATTTTTGCAAAAAAAACAAATTGTAAATGTATATTTTTTATTATTATTATTTATTATTATTATTATCATCACTTTGTTCTTATCAAAGTATGACTCCTTATCGTGACTCGGGACTCGGGACAATTTTATATCGGTACCATCCATCCACAGTACGCATCCTGGAAGCTCTTCAATTTCTAATTCATTTCTTTCATCGTCATTGGGCCAATAAATATATTGACTTTCCAGAGAGAGTACAGCCTAACAATGAACCAAAAGTAAAAGTATACAAATATCTGCATATGCATAATATATTGATACGAAGTAGGTATTATGTAGGAATAAAGGAGGACATGAACGGAAGATGTTGACGAGAGCAAGACCAAGAATCGACTAAAGGCTTTATTTTTCATTGTGGGGATTGACCTGGGTCAAAGGGAGGAGTCACGAGACTCCTCCAATAATAATATATAATAGTAATGATCGGGTTCTGTTG
>JAQGBH010004412.1:0-16873 GCA_034698265.1 Sminthurinus aureus | reverse complement strand
TGATGGATTTGGTCGGTATTTCAATCTGAGAATCCAATAGCATTAAAACGTTATGTTGCTTATTGGCATCTTTGAGACATTAGAAAAATTACAAATGAAATTCAAAAACGATTGTCGATTATTTAAAGAATTACTTATTTTACAAATAATAAAATAAACCATAGCAACCGCTGAAATTTAAGAAAACTGCTTGGCATCTCTATTTACTAGAAAAGGGACAAGAGCGTTCAAGTCGTAACTAAAGGATTTTGTGATTTTTTCACATTACTTGTATTTTGTACATGTATCTTTGTATTTACTACTTACTCCTTACGGAAAGAGGATCAAGTCACCTAGAGAAATTCAATAGGACAGATTTATTTTTCAAGGTTTTCTCAAGTCTCAAGTCTCAACTCTCAACCTTCCTGCACGTGAATATTTGTAGGTAGTGTATAGTGTACAATGCATAATAATTCGGCAACTGGGTGATTGTTATAACATCTTCATGTGGTATGTGGGAAATAAAACGCCGAAACCCAGTGAACGAGATGGAAAGGAAAAGTGTCACATTTACAAGTAATTTTATACTGTAAAATACATTCACACGTTTTCCAGACAACAGACGTACGCTGTAGTCTATAGTCTATAGATGTAGAATATATTCGCAGTAAATATGTTAAAAATGTGTAATGAACATACAAAACAAAAGAACAAGACAATGAGTACAGCATGACTAAATCTTAATCTAACAAGATTGTTTTAATATCTATTCTACGAACTATACGAACTACGAATCCTGCTGTAAAATTATGTTGTTAGTTCCTATCTATAAATAAAAAATGTTTTTTTTCTGATTTTTTCCTTACTGTGCTGACTTAAATGCTGATTAATATTATACAAATGTATCTAAATTCCAATCTAAAAATGTTAAAAGCATGACCTCAATTGTCATCAGCTTGAGGTATACATGAAAAGTGTTCAAGTGCAGCTGAATCTGCTGTCGGCACATATATGCTGGGCAATACATTTGAAAGTAGGTACATAAATGCATTGTACATTTGAAATGTGAGGTGAGCATGAATTTTATTTATTTATTAATAAATTACGCAATACGCAACTTGTACATTGTGCAGCTTGTAAACTGTAAACCCTTGGATCTTCGATGCTTGCATTTTTAAATATAATATTTTATTATGAGATTTGGATGCCATTCTCCATGTGATAATTTAGCTTATTTGATTTTTGATGGTCAGCACTCAGCACTTGAAACGTGGGTCGTGTGCTGTTGTATTCCCTTTTCCTTCTTGTGTGTATGTGTAGTGTCTACATTATTTGATCTAACGTAATATATATATAGTATGTACTCTGAATACTGGTTACTGGTACAAGTTCAATTAGGATGGAGCCAAATAATATTTATGGTTATTAAAAAATGTCAACACGTTCCTCGTTATTCAATTACAAAGGATTTATTTATTTATTCATTCATTCATTGATACGTGAAGCCATCATATTTGATTGATTTACCCAAACAAATAATAATAACTAATAACTCGACCATATTGGAGAGGTTCCAAGTTCCAAATTACAAGTAGGTACTTGAATTTGTGGATCTCTTAATACATAATACATCCAACATCCAACGTCCACCACTACATTTTCAATTTCCTCTGTCCTCTACACAAGTACTGGCGTATTAATAAATTACCAAAGAGATGTCAAAGTTCCAAGTGGTCGCTCTTTTGTGGATAGTATTGACTATTGACACGGTATAATATAACCTACCAAAATACCTACACATACAAATACAAAGAATGTAATTGAAAAAATCAAGAGCCTATAAATATAATGATAATATATTATTATTATTACATTATTATACTTTCTGCGACCTTTTGCTCCAATATTTTTCACACATGTTTCATTAATGTACATTGTACAATTTACATTGTACATTGTACATGCATCCTGCAATTCCCATCACCACTATATGAGCGTTGAATACGTATTCTAGGCGAGGACTTGAAATTGAATTTCTATTCCGATTCCATATTATTCTAAATGTTCTATGTTCTGTACGACCTCAGACGACAAAAGTTTTTCACTCTACACTCGACACTGTACATTGGCATTGTACATATGAGACTCTGATCGCTTTCAAAAGTACAAAGTTGGAGTTTCTAGCTTGTTTCCAGTTCCTGGTGTATTATTAATGAATTCTTCCTTGCACAGCAGCAGTGCACAGTAGTGAGTCTAGGAAAGAAAAGAATAAAAAGTTTGACTTTTCAGTTTTCATGTTTTACATGAAAAAGTTTTTATGCTGACTCGATTGGATTTTGGATTTCCAGTTTCCAGATTTTTGATTTCAGATTTGCCGTGGTTTTACCGTCTTTTGATTGGGAATCATGCATAAGTTTTACATGGTACACGGTGCACGGTACATGGTGATAAGTGATGAAACTTTAAGTACTGAGAATTGAAACTAGTTCTTGTGGCTGGAGCAAGGATAATGGAGAATGGAGAAAGTCTTTCATCCTTCAATGAGAAAAAGAATTGCATTTTGTATTTTGCAGCGATTGGATTTCCATTGCAAACCTCATCCTTTTAAAATTGGATTTGCAATAGATCCAAGACTAGATTATATACATTATGCAAAAAAAACTCTGAAAATTCATGCTTTCGCTAGTCTTTCTAGTGACTTTGATAAATGAACTAACTTGAATTTTCCAATTTTTTCATTTCTTTTACTCAACTCCATACTCCATGAATGTCGTCCTTTCTTTGCAGTTGAGCCCACTGCCTACTTGCATATAGTATACAGTATAATATAGCTTATAGTGTGTAGAATTGAAAGTTTTCTTTCTTGCCATTTTCAAAGCGGACAGTCTTGGTTCTTGATATTCCGTACTCCGTCATCAACAATCGCGAATTGAGAATCGAGATCTAGAAGTTTTACCAAATCAGGACTGCATCTTTAAACTCGAACCATTAAACTTGCCCGAACGCTGCATAAAGTATAAAGTCTAGTTTAAGAGTGTTAGTCGGTGATTAGTGATTAGCGTCAGAGTTGAGTATCGAGTATCGAGTAATGTTGTGCTTATGATTTTTTTTCTCTTTCTCTCTACCTCTCGAAATAATTTGTAAACTGAGAACTGCGAACGATCAAAATAAGTTCAATACTACGAGATGCATTTTTTACTCTTTTACTACATCACTTCCCTTTTACACACACGCAATCAGTGCAGCGAAGATGAGTTATTGCGTGTTCGCTTGTCACGGCTATTAGTTAATTCCTTTGTACACCTACGCTCTGTACTCTGTACAATCTACACTACATATTTGTTATTGTTGTCGTTCGTGCTGATTTTCGTGTCGCCGTGGTATGCTGTTGTTGTTAATTTCGTTAATATCGTTGTCATCGTCCGATCACCTTTTCCTCCAAAAAGGTTAATAAACTAAATCCAAACGGTTCATTTTCCCATGTCATGTGAACAACTGACCCGAAACTGACCTACACGACATGGACCTTTTTATAATATATTATGTTCAATGCAATGTCCAATTACCAATTATTATCAAAATACAAAAATTGCATCATCACATTAAAGTCTAGAACAGAACATGGATCATATATGATACGTATGTGCAGAGAGCAAAAAGTAAGTAATGTACGTTTTAATGTATTGTCTAAACTCTAGAGTCTAGAGTCAAGAGCTCTGGCTTGTTCAAATACAATATGACGATTCAATAAACATTCAGCATTCAGCACAAGTGGGAAGATAGATCTCAAAAAATATAAAAGGTAATAAACTTTTGCGGTCGGACGGAAGGAAGAACCAAGAACGAAATGTCTTGGTGTATAGTGTATAGTGTACAGTGAGTTGTGTGGGTTTGGAGTTATTGGAAAAGAAAGTTAAAGCTCATGTTTTATGTAGAGCTAGGAGCAAGTAAGAAAGAAAGAGAGAGAGACAGAGAGCGAGGGAGTGAGATGTGGATTCTCAAAAAGCTTGAAATATCTATAACCTTTAAGGTTCTTTTTGCGTTTGGGTTGTTCCGTGTTCCGTGTTCGGTATTAGACATTAGACACCAGACACTAGGCATTAGGCAGTCTGAACACATGTGGATATCGATTGTGGATGTATAAAATACAGATACGTAGTATTGATACTTGAGAGTTGAGAGTATTGAATTTGATGAATTTTCCATTTTCCATTTCTCTACTACCACTTTTTCTCCGTAATATTATTATATGTTATATATTATATAATATGTGTGGTTGAATGGCATGATTCATTGCATTCGTCCATCTATCGCTACAGGTATAACTAAATCGTATCGATCATCCATCTCATCCACTCCAATTTTTATAGGGTTACCAATATAAAATCTAATGCGGATACATCTTCCGAATGGAATGCTCTCTTATTATTCTTATTATCATTAATACTATTATTATGTCGTTGATGATGAATCGGTGTGCATGTGTGTGTGTGTGTGTATCAATGTGTACGAGGTTGAACGAGTGTCATTTGAAATTCAATTCAGTTCATGACTTGATCATTTATAACAAAGCCAGTTGTCCAAAACCAAACCCAAGCCAAAACTCAAACTTAGCTTGTGCTGTGTAATCATTCCAGATTGAAATGGAACATTTCAACTAATCATTTCATCTTCTTCATCGCCTTACCAATCGAGCATCGAGCACCAAGTACAAAGTATACACATAACATATTATTGCATTTTCTTATAATATTATTACTGCTATATAATTTGAGTACCTACAAAATACCGTGATCTATAAAACAAGCCAAAAAATAAAAAATGAGATTACTTATATAATATATGATGGATGTAGATAAAAGACGAGCTTAGGACTTCCAAGTTCTCAATCCAAATGAAAGGGGAAAATTTTTTCATTGCTTTTATACTACTTTTTGAACACCTCCATAACATTTGGATATTTTTCGTCATTCCATCATCCATAGTTCTTGGTTCTTGAGTTCTTGAGTTATTGGGATCGCAAAATTTTGACTTTTGTGACTTTTGCAAACTTGTAACGGAGCTTTTAGAGACCATTGAGTGAGCAAACAACAATACGCACATGTAAAAAGTCCCGAATTTTTTACTTTTACACGTCATTGTTGTTTTTCGAGTGGCTGTACGACTAGATTAGAGTAAAATTATAAAGTGTAGATATGGAATATGGAAACTGGATAACAGATAATGGATAACATTTCTACAATTTTTGGTGCAGTAAAACCTCTCTAAAGTTTGCATGTGTGAGATATAATGCTCATTATGCATTATGTAAATGACAGTAAATGTAAATGTCCTAGTTTCAAACCGTATGAACATATTATATAATATGTATGCATGCATTCAAGAAGGAGCCTAGAGAATAGAGAATAGAGAAGTGGGAAATGGGAAATGGGAAATAGAACCGTAGAGTGTAGCGTATAAAACAGATTTGACAAAAATACTGTTTTTCTGACACATGCATTCATGACGGTTGACGGCGATGCTGAAGAGAAAAAGAGCCATTTATATAATATTGGAGTAAAAAGACTGTAAAAATTTGCAGAGGATGGAGAATGGAGAACAATACCATTCAAAATACAACGTACAATGTACATGCAACTCAACAATAGGAAGCAAAAGAATGTATAGCCAGAAGAAAAAAATAAATAAAATGCATTTGATACAGTTTCACATTGACTTGCTCAAAGAATAGTAATAATAATAATAATAGTGTAGTGTTTATCTTATATGTAGAGTATTCTCTAAGAATTCCGTATTTTTACACATGTACCGGCTATCTGTATTCTTTATTCCTTTTACTAGATGTTAGTTGTTAGTGTATTTGATTCTGAAAAATTGTCGACAGAAAGAGAGAACAATCGGAAGGCCATGTATAATTGGTTGACTTCACACAGTCAAGGCTGTTTTATAGAGTCTAACGTCTAATCTCTAATACATTACGGATCTCTATTTCTACACTCGTAAGTCGTAAGTCGTCAGTATTGCATTCCCATTTCACATACATGTGTAACAGTGCACTCGTCGTCTACTGTCTACATCGTGGATTGTGGAACGCATATCGCATCTCAATGAAATGTAACATGTAACAAGAACAAAAGACAAAAGACAGATAAAGACACGACATAAAAGTAATAAAAAACAGAATTTTTGTACATTCTGCATTACGTATAGTTGTTGGTTGTTGTTGTTAAGACTCCAATGGAAAATGAGAAAGATCCAGTCTCACACAGAAGAAAAAGCCAACTACAGGAAAGAATCATTTTTATCGTTATGTATTTCATCTGTTATGTACACACATTAGGCATTAGGAGCCTAATGTTCTGGATTCTGAATTCTGGATACTGTCACTACCGTAAGAGTTTTGTGTGTCTAGTTTCTAGCTTCTACATAGTCCTACTTCAGTCCTGTCTCCTTCATTTCTTGTAACAGAAATGGTAATTGTTTCTGAAATCTGAAACTCATAAGTACACGATACACGAGATACAAGACAGCAGACGAGACAATTTAACGTACAAAGTACAAATAGACTTGGATGTTGTAACTAGTATTGCCAAAATGTTCCAGCGGGGTTTTCTCTTTTCTCCTTTCCATTTTCATGGTTCGAAAACAGAAAGTCAAGCATGTTTACCTAGTTCCGTGTTCTTGTATTCTTGTATGTCATGTGTTGATAATTTTTCCCAGTAGAACACACAAACATTCAAACTTAACATTGCTCAAGTACAAGAACAATTCAGCAACATTGTGTTGTCAGAATTACTACCTGCCGTTGGAGCTTGGAGTTTGGAGTTTGGAGCTTGGAGCGTACTAGGGTAAAGCAAAATAAAACCTGTGCAGTCTGTATTCTGTATACTGCCTACATTGCAAATTACAAAGTATCCACACTATACTTAAAAGCCATAAACTGCTATAAGGCATTATGGCATAGTGTGTGCATTGTACATACATTGATATCAAATATACAATGGTAATTGTGGAACGGTGAAATTTATCCACAATGTAGAGAAAGTTGTTGTAGTTGTTGTTGTTGTTGAAGTAGTTAGGTCTCACATCTAACAACTAAGATCTGGGTCTAGATCCAGAATCTAGATATGTGCAATGTACACAGCTTTGGTTAACCTAATGCTTAACGAAAGGGAAGAGGAAGAGCAGAAACCAAATAAATCTATTTTGGCAATCTCTTTTTTATTGCAACTTCCATCCTCCATTTTCCATGTTATGTATACATACACAGTACACAAAACCACTTTAATGGAAAATGGGATGGAAAGGATTGTAAAAAACAAAACAAAACGCTTCAGTTTGTAGTTTGTAGCCAAATAATTTTTTTCTGTGCATTCAGCAATCTATTTATTCCAATCCTTGTTTGTTTCCAATTTCTTCTTTTTGCTAATTCCTGTTTTTGTTCTAGCTCAGCTTGCAAAAGTCAAAGACGATGGATAACCTATGTACACATGAATATAGAATTTAGAAGGATCATATACATTGTACACTGTACATTTTGAATAAAGAGATAAGTATAGATACTGTAAATTGAGGGACGAATTGATGTGTTATGTTATGTGTTACATAATAGATTCTTGTACTACAAGCGATACTTCTATAGGCTCTATGCTTGTTTTCTGAATTGTAAATGATGGCAAAGTTTTATGAGAAACAGAACAACATCATGGAAACTCAGGGGAGGAAAGCCAATAAAATAAATAATGAAAAAAGTATGAAGTACGAAACACACGGGCAAAATAGAAGGGAAGAATATAAAGTAAAAGGTAAAAACCAGTGAAGCCAACCAAAGCGACATTACCTAACCAAGAAATTTTGAGTTGAGCCAAAAAACCAAAACATTTTCCATGTAACCTAAGAGAAAAGACAAGGTCAAACCGGTGTAATACGCAGCACTTTAGAAGGATAAAGAATATGAAATACATAATAAAGTACATAGAGTCTAGAGTATAGAGTATCGCTTTGAATTGTATAAAATTTCTCAGAAATCCTAATCCTTTACAAAGCCAAAGGTAACTAAAACTCACCGTGTAAACAGAAAAAGAAGAAGAAGAAGAAAGAGTAAAAAAATAGTTGCAAATGTTCAAAAGTATTTTGGTTGACTATAACATTCCGGATGAAAATGAAACTAATGAAGCCGATTCGGTATGACAAAGCAGCACGTCTACCTTCTATCTATATCTATGTCCATATAAAAAGGAAGACAGCCTGAAAATTTCAAATACGATACATATGTGGTTAATGGGTAGATGAGTCGAGAAAAATCACGCTTTTGCCACTCTCCAAAAGTATGCATAGATCATAGAAACAGTATGTCATTTCTTTCCTGTCTTGTCTTGTCATTGACTCTTTTTAGCACAGCCGTGATGGTGCTGATGATAATATAATTTGAATGTCTACATATTATACAAGCTTAGCTACAAACACAAGTTCAGGCCAGTTTTCTGCATACATATACTTACAAATGTGCAGGTATACAGAGTCGAATAGAAGCATATGGTTCTCAGTATACATGTAATTTGATGAATAGTTTTTTTTCGTATTTACAAAGACAGAAAACATTTTTTGCACGTGTTTTTTTGTCAAATGTAAAGCATCTACTGTCTAGTGTCTAATATCTAGTATGGTATCTATCCAGCCGCAGAATCTGATAGTATCCTCATTTCTCATGTTTGTTTTTGAATTGTGAGTTTTGAATGATATTGACAATTGATATATATATGCGTGTGTGAAATTGTGATCGACCGAGACAGTTCTGTCTCTCACTTCCTCATTTTTCTCATATTACTTGACATTTTCTATATTCATTCCCACAGAACACTGAACACTTTTGGTTTTCGAATGTCGTATGTATTATGTTTATTTTTGGAGAAAAAACTGAATCCTGTAGTATTATTTACTACTCTGTACTCTGTACATTATACAACTGTTGGCCATGACGAAGACTAAAAATAATAAGCTGAAGATACATATGTAACACATAAAATATATATAGATTATCCACAGATTTGCAAATAGTAAATATAGTAAATAGACACATGCCTTCAGCAAATGTGCAACAGTCGTAAGAAATTTTATTGTAGAAAAGAGAATACGCAAGGAATTCCATTTCATATACATGTAATGAGATCATGTGACATGTGGTTTGTTGTGGTTTTATATTTTTTTTCAGTCGTCCTCATAATTCTGCTCCAAGATCCAAGATATTATACATTTCTTCTTTGGATGTACATGATAATTATGCACAGAGCACGGACGTACATCACGTACAAACTACAAACATCTATACTTTTTTGAAAAGTATATGAATTATTCTCGTACCACAGAACAGAGAACAGAGCACAACACTAGTAAGTTGTCAAAAGGGGAAAAAACTATGGGTTGATTTTAAACATTGCAAGTTGGAACAATTGTAAATTATATCTATATGTATCTATATCAGACAGTTGTCTATATTTCTAAAAACATGGCTCTTGCTTTTGCTTTTACTCAAAAAAAGATTAATGAAGGTCATAACATGAGTTGTCATTTTATGTTTTACATTTTACAAAACAGAGTTAAAAGTAAAGAGTAAAGTTTTCACATAAAAAATTCTATAAATCACAGATTACTGTTCACTACATTGACGTACGTTGAACAATTATACATACGTCAGTAATGTAAAATGTGGGTGGGATCATGTTGATTCACACAGCACACAGTTCACAGTATTTTCATTCTGTTTTGACTTAAAAATGGAATTAGAAATTGGACTCTCAGCTTTAATTTCTATGTATTAGTAAATCAATTTGAGTCACCGTAAAAAGAACTTTAGTCTAGAGTCAAAATAACGTACATCTTAAGTTTCGGTAATGTTTATGAACATTAAACTGAGTATTGTGTGTGAATTCTGAAGAAAGATGGTCACAGGTCACAGGTCGGATAGGTGAGGGAACCGTATAATTGAAAAACTACAACAGTTTAATTGTTCAGTAACCCTTGTTCCTTGTTCACTGTTCATCCTCCTCTGTACTATGTGCTATGTACTATGGCCTACGAAATGAAATAATCACACACGAGTGTGCTGTTAGCCTGTCTTGAACTTCCTTCCGTCAGACTTTCAGTTAAATTCACTCGTAAGTCGTAAGTCGTAAGCTTAGCTAGATGTTTAGTGTACAATTTGCAGTTTTAATTACAGTCGTTTCCTTAATCATGCACGTATTATGTGAATTTTTAACTTTTTTTTACCAACTCGTACGTCCTTTATACAATATACAAGTTTCACTGTAGGGCAAATGGCAATCTGGATAAGTAAATAGTAAATACACGAAATAGTTTGCATAAAGTTTTATGTACCTTAAAATATCATTTTTGAATAAGAATAGATGAAAAATGGAAAATAAAGAGTAAAAAAGTGATGATGATGAGGAACAGATGCACATGCATGCAATGCATAAGAGAGTTCCATTCTAATTTAAAAGCTTGAAATCAAACATTCAAAATCAAATAACATGACCAACGGTGCGTTCACTCATTCATTTTTTATTGAGGATTCCAATCCTAATCCAAATCCCAATCGCAATCCAAAACGTATCTATGAATTATAAATCAAAAGAGCAAAAGAGTAGAATGCAATTTTTATTCTAATTTAGAATCATTCTCCTGTATCTGATGTAATATCTACAATCTAAAATTTACTGGGAGTGACAGAACAACCTTTCCTACCAAACTGCTGGAGTTTTTTTTCTCTCTCTCTCTCTCGTTTGTCTTTTTTCATGTATGTCTTCAATCTTCAACGCTTTAGTTAGAACCTTTACCTCTATGAAGTTATTAGTCATTACTAATATCCTCGAAATTGGGATTGGACATGTGATTCAATGGAATTTCTGATCACATTAATTACTACACATACACGCCGTTTTACATGTACAATGTATAATATGCGCAATGTGCACCTATGTAAAGTTTTAGTTTTTTACTGACATTCTGTCCATGTATGTTTAACGTTTAGTTTTGGAAAAAATTCAAGATAGCAGATCAGTGGGTGAATAAAATGGGTGTATACTGTATACAGTATACAGAAGATATGTATACCAACAGCAAGTAACTTGAAATTTAAAGTGTACAGGAGTGATTTATAATTAGAAGATAATTAAAGGTCACAGAGAATAGAAAATTAATAAGAATAATTATTACTCTATTAGAAGCACCAAAATCATTAAAATATTCATATAATTTCAGCTTAGCGTCTATAGGAAGCTAAATATAATATAATATTCAATAATAATGTGTACAGGAAAAAGGTATCTGCAATAAATAAATCTGCAGGATAAAATGGTTAAAAATATGATCAAACAAAAGTCTTGAAGGCTGCAGGCTGGATCCTTTATGTTTTATGTAGAAATAATGAGTAAGCTTCAACTGCATAGCAATAATAATAATAATAAGAATAATGATAATAATATAGCAATCAATAAATCTTAGCAAAAAGAAAAATTGGCCTGTAGGAAAATAAAGGATGCTCAAAATGTTAACTTGATCATTGATCATAGGTACTTATTAACTTGTTAGTGCTCATGCATTTAGTTTGACAGTCAAAACGTTCTAAGTTGTAAGTGGCTAATCTGTTTTGTTCTTGATTGCACAGTGCACAGTGTACAAAGTACTCACAAATGTTACCACCATTTATGATTTGTAATATTTACATTTTACATGTTCACCATCCTTCTGCATTCTGCACAATATACAATATGCACACATTATATGTGAATAACCTCATTGAATCATTTGATATTATATTGGTACTATTATTACATGTATCACGTATGTTTCTGGTTTGTTCATATTTCATATTCCATATTTCGTAGCTTAGTAAGTGCATGATTTTAACAAATTAGAAGTAAACTGGTTAGACATAACACATAATAACATGTAACAGACAATAGATAGAATAGACAAAATATGCACCACTTTTTTGGACTGAAGTAGTTCAGGTTCAATCGAAAAGACATCGAAGGTGAACTTATAATGAAATACATGACAAAGCAACAAACAAAATAGTGTTTACAAACATATGTATATATACATACATTATGCATCTATAGCCTATAGACTATAGGTGTACAATGTGTCGTACATAGATTATTCTTTTATATATTATTTATCAAAAACAAAATGCATGCATCAACTTTCATGTTATTATTTAGGATACTGTGATATAATTGTACATGGTAAATATAATACATATCATTTCATGTTTAATTTCAAGGGTAGGCAAGCCCATAGTGTATAGTCAAACGAGATATAATATGCACAAGTATTGTACTATGTTGTATTGCAAGTTCCTTCTTTTAGCCTTTTATGTACTAAGTGTAGTGTGTACCTACATAAAAATCGACAGAAAATTGTTTACGGAAACCACTTTACAATACATATGTACAATGTACAATGTACAATAAATTAGTATTTAGAATCACAAGAAAAAAGAGAAAAATGTCTGTGTCTGTGTACTTTGAAACTTAAAAGCGTGTACATTTTACAATACATTCTACATTCTTAAAAGTATTAAGTATTCATTATCATGATTACAGTAATAATAGTACATGAGAGGAAGATAACAATGTCAAACTCCATACTCCATGCTCTGATCTCAGAATATCTTCATATGGATCAAAGACAAAAAAGTTTTTCTACAGTTTTGTATTGTTCCAATTTTTTTTCATTTTTTGCAGTTGACGTTATATTTTTTAATCACTGGTCTTGATTGTTCATGAATTTTTTATTTGGATTCACATGAAAGTCATAAAGTCACCTACTCATTTAATTCCCCATTTTTTGAACAAATGTTAAGTAATAGCAATTACTCAGCTCATGTTATAATGAACTATTGAAAGAACTTGAACATTATGGTACGTGTGTGTAGTATGTAGTGTGTAGGGCCTTTGTGGTCGTTATTGTGGAATTTTAATGGTCAAAAATAATGTTTTTTTACCTAAAAACTGAAAACAATCAAGGATCGATTGTTATTTAATAATAATTGAGTTACTACCCCGTACATTCACAAGTTGTCAGTCTCAACTGTCAACCATAAAAGATTTTGCTCTGAATCAATAATGAAAGTAAAGTTAACGAAATCAAATCATTAAAATACTAAAGTCGACTTTTTTACTCCTCCTTTTTTAGAGGTTTTTATCCATTCCTCTTAAATATTTTTTGATAACATAATTATTTATTTATTGAGGAATGTTACTTTTAGAACACAATCCATACAATTTACACAGGTGTACATGTATGTGTATATTTTACATGTACTTTTATTCTATGCTTCTACATTGTGGATTGTGAATACTGAATACACGAATTTGTTTAGTATAACAAAAAGAAGTTTCAAACTTTCAACACTTGTTGAAATTTCAAATGTATTTACATCCAATTTTTATTTCCTCAGCTCTATTATGGTATTTAAATGGGCCATGTCTTACAACTATTACAAATTAACTTTGGTTTTATTCTCAATTTGTATTTCTTGTAGTGGAGAGGATTTTTAATCTTGTATGTATTCATAAATGCAAAACATAGCATGGCATTACAATTGGTAACTGGTAAAACTCATCATAATTGTTAGGTAATGTGCAAAGTCTCAAGTCTCAAGTGTGGCTTTGTAAATATGTATCTACAATCTACAGTCAACTCTACATTCTACATATAACCACAACAATAGTATAATGGCATGTGAATCTCATTCTCGTGGACCTAGTCTTATGAACATTTATCATCTTCCTATTTACATAATGTTCCATTTTAAAACTGTAGTTACAAGTTACATGCATCTTTAAAGGGTTTGAGTCTAACGTCTACCATCTATAATGGTAGTAAATAATGATAACAATGAGGATACAAGATGCAAGTGAGAGAAAAAAAGAGACAAATCAAGAAACAAGAAACGACTGACTGAATAATGTATTCACGTGTGTGTATACAACTCATAGATGTTTGTACATGTACAATGTACAGGAAAAGTTGAATAATGGGCAAAGTGCACATTAAACGGCTAATAATAGCTGTAATGAAAGAAAGTGGTCTATGGTCTACATATTAGTGCAATACACTTTGTCACTCTTGACTCTCGACAACAAAGCAGCAACAACAGAAGTATTTAATAACAAGAATTATGATGTGTAGTACATATGTGCTATGTACGTGTGGCAAACTGATACTTTGTTGTAAAGCTGTAAAGTGCTTCTTGCTTCTTGGGAGTTGAAAGTGAAATGAAAATACATGTATGTACTCTATGTATGTATACAACCAATTAAGAAGCGTGATAATCATTCACGATTATCTTCACATTTGTATTTTTAATAT
Source organism: Sminthurinus aureus (assembly GCA_034698265.1). NCBI lineage: Eukaryota > Metazoa > Arthropoda > Collembola > Symphypleona > Katiannidae > Sminthurinus > Sminthurinus aureus. The sequence continues at coordinate 2,515 of JAQGBH010004412.1, read as the reverse complement.
ACTGTCTGCAAATTTGTGTATACATTAGACACTAGACATTATACACATACTTTTATCTTTACGATACGCAATATTTAGGATTCTGTTTATATTTAAAAACGATGTAAAAGATAGAATTTTTGACTCTGAAGCTCGGAATATTTTTTGCATAATATTTAGCATAAGTGCATGTCCTGTGTAATCAATCTTGTTAAAGCTAAACGCTGTACATTGTACATTGTACGTCGTACGCCAGCATGTCTGTTGTCTACTGCATTCCAACTCGACAGATAACAAAATTGAACATGTGTACCACTCGACTCCTACTAATCTTTCATATGTATAATGTATATTCACTACTCACAGACCATAGACTCATTTGCTCGTGAACATTGTCTGATATATTCAAAATATAAATCAGATTGAACAGAAGTCTTTTTAATCTATACACACGACAAAAATAGTAAATGTAGTGCAGCAGACTACCAAATGAATTGAAAACACTAAACCCGACAATGAAACAAGATCAAAGTTTTTGCAGCTGGAAGGTGAATTACACTAGTAAATTTTGAATACATATCTATGCATTATGCATATAATATGTGCATGTAGACCAATTTTTATAATCCACAGTATGTAATATGTAATACTGATTAATGTGTCGTATCATGGTCACTTACCCCTGTAAAACGTGCAAATCTACAAATTCACATAATATATATTATAGTATGCATGATTGGGCGAGGCACGCGATCAGCAATCAGGATCGAGTGCATGTTAAAGGTTTCAAGTGTGAATTCTGATTTCTGATACACATTACACATGTACAAAGTAAAAACATGGAATATTACAATAATACATCATATACTATACAAAGTGATAATAACCTAAATACTAAATGCAAACCAGACAAGTATTACCAATTACCAGTAATATAGATAGAAAAATTTACATGTACAATGTACCTATGCATCCCAACTTAAATGGGAGTGCGGAATTTATTTATTTATTTAATTGTAATTGTAATTGTACTGTACGTTCAACAATCAACAATTAATATTATTTGCATCCTAGGCGTGATTTTATGTATTGATTCATAATTACTACTTTATATAGGAGTTAGGAACAATTTACAGCTTAGACTAGTCAATTAGGTACTGGTTTGCTTTAAACATACTGTACAAATCATCTACTCTGTACTCCGTACATTGTATGTATATGTACAAGTAAATCCATAGAAATTTTGCACAGACCTTTTTTGTCACCACAATAAAGTAGAATGACACTGATGTTGCAAAGGTTTTCAATTCTTCCCCAACATATCCAAAATATGTATCACAGTCACAGTGAATGACAACAATAGGGTATTGAAAATTGAAAGCGAACTACTTTCTGGAGGTTTCTTGGAGGATTACCAGTTTATTGTTCATTGTATACAAGTGGAATATCAAGTATTCATTTTTTACCGTCATTCTTCGTTTTTTATTTTTATTGACAAACTTACAAACAGGAGACGAATGACGAATAACTGATGAATTCTATCCTTAAAACGAAAGCAAGGTTGTTGCATGTCCATACTTATTTTTTTACAAAAAAATGTTTATTCCCAACTTCGTGCATACAAAAGAGCAAGAAGACTGAGCTGGATGAGAAGAAAAGAGATGGAATATCATTAACAAGGAAAATGCAGAAGAGAGCTTGTGAAACTTTAAAAGTTGAAAGATGGCTAAACATTAAAATAAATAAAATCAAGTGTACATTGCACGTGGGGTTATTTTTGTACATTTCATCTCATTTGCTCTACAATATAATATGTACAACCCAAAACACAACGCTGTGTATTGTGTGTAGTGGAAATCTTCATTTTTCAACAATAACATCTATCCAAGTCAAACGTCAAAACTCCAAACTCCAAACTTTTGACTAAGCTCTGAGCTATAAATATCCACAAGAAAAAAATTCGTATCAACGAAGTATATATTATACTTTTTATTAGTGTGCCATGAGCCAACTGAACAAAATAAAAAACACAACATGTTAATGTGTACGATGTATGATATATTGTCTGGATTCTGGATACGTACTACTTACTAGTAACGTGTAATGTGAACGAAAGGAAGCACGAAAACGCCTCCAGCTCGTCGTAGTTTTTGAGTTTCCAAAACTCATCCGTGTTGAACGAAAATAAATGAAACCATGAAACAACGAGTGGAAGAGCAAAAGTAGCTTCTAATTTTGCTTATGTATAATGTCTATGGCTTATGTATATGATAATGATAATATTATATATTATATTGTGGCCTTAGTAGATAGATAGACAAACTCACGAAGAATATTGAAACTGAAAAAATATATACAAGTAATTGGAAACTTTTACTGTAATATGCACTGTCTCTTTTCACTCTTCATCATATATCATATGTGACTGTGAACGAGAAAAATATCCTTATAGGGATATGCACTTTATTGCATATTCATATACTTCAGTACAAGGGCTAACTATCCTGAAAATTTCAAGTCTCTAGCTTAATTGGAA
>JAQGBH010004411.1:0-16879 GCA_034698265.1 Sminthurinus aureus | reverse complement strand
AATTTTGTGCAAATTCCGAAAACAAAATCGGGGAAAACCGAAAAAACCCGATTTCGGGGTTGGCCCATGAAATTCGGGCTAACGAGTTATGCCACTGAATTCGTCTCGTCAATACGCATCTTTTGATATGGGTCTCATATAGGTCCGCGATTTAGCCCAAATCCGGACTTGTCCTTTTGATAATCATTATTATTATTAATTATTATTCCTTACCTCCCCACCCTCCTTGCCCACCAAAATGGCTGCCTTCCCAATGTCCTCCACCCCCACCCCCATTCCACGCCCCTCGTCCACCCCAACCAGACCCATGTCCTGAAAATCGAAAACAAAAACATTTTTGGATATTTTTCATCATTATTAATTATTAATCATTTGTTCTCTTGTTATTAAAAAGTTACCGTATCCGCGATCTTTCTCGTGATACATGTGATGTCTCCGTTCAAAATCCTCTCTTGTCCAGTTCTCATGATTCCAACCACCTCGCGCATTTTTATCTGAATCACCAACCAACACATTTGTATTGGCGTTGAAGTGTCGTGATCCGAGGGCGAAATATTCCGGAGGTCCTCTGTAAGCTGTAGAAAAGAATTATAAATTATGATAAATAATAATGATTATTTGTTATTTGTGAAAAAGACGTTGAGAGTTGAGATGAGAAAAAGTTTACCATTTGGAGGAACAGGTGCTTCAGCAGGTGCGACTGGAGGTATTGAATATCGCCATCGATGATGTCGACGCCAATTGTCATAGTAAGTAGTTTGACCTGGAGGAAGTCCAGAATCTGTCCTTGCCGCACCCCACACACCCACACGATTACCAGAACGAGTTCTTCGACTTCGAGTTCCCCCTCGAAGGGTTGAACGAACTCCTCGACTCGTGACAAGCCCACGATTGGAACTATCCTTTTTCGGGGCTTTTCCATGTGTATAAGTTACAAATGCAGCAGTTTCCTTTTTAACATTTCCAGCTCCGTCCTCACCTCCTGAATCCGACATAACTTTTGAGGTGTCCGGATTACATCACAAATATGTTGGTGGATTACGTTTTAGGTGCTACACTGGTCTATGAAGATGGCGGATTGAATTGGATTGGCAATTAGGGCACTAACATGAGTTATGAACTGAATACGATGGAGATTTTATGAGCCCTGGGGGGAACTTATGCCGAGCATTATCAATTATTCTGCGGATTTTGGGGACAAGAATGTTTATTTTGTTAGGATGATTTGGGATTTGTGATAAAAATTGGGCAGAATAAAATAATTAAGGAGAGACGAAGGAAGGGAAGGGTACAAAAATAAAAGTTCAGGGTTCAGGGCACAGAGATATTTTTTTGGATAGATTTTTGATATTTGGGCAAGGCGCTACAAACAGTACAAACCAAATGTAGATAATTTCCAACGCAACCACACAGTTTTTCAAAAATATTTTCCTCCCAAAATTCTGAAGCCTGAAGTAAAGAAATATGATTGATGATTGATGATGATGTGTAAAGTGTGAAGAGCAGTAAAAACTAAAAGGAGCGAAGGAATGTAAGGATTTTACTCAAAATAATTCAACAGCATTTTATGGTCGCATGCCCACAACACAATATCTTAGTATTTTTATTCAAACATAAAGCATCAAGTGCAAGTGTAAAGCAAAAAGAGTGATGAGCTCTAAAATTTGGAATTATTCTGTTTTGTAAATGCAAACTACAGGTTTATTTTCCAAAATTCCAACTACCATACTGTTGTTGCTGCTGCTGTTGTTGCATGTACGGTAGATGATTCATGAAGGGCTGGTTGGAGCCGTATCCATTTCCATATCCGGTTCCATACCCATTTCCCAAACCATTTCCGTATCCGCTTCCACTTCCGTACCCTGTTCCGTACCCACTGCCCCAATTTCCCCAGTTACCCCAATTACCTCCAAATAAATCCAACGTCCCTTGAAGTGCTCCACTTATTCCAGCTCCAATCGAGCTCAGCCAACTGTACAAACCACTTTGCCCATTCAGACCAACTTGACCGTTCAGATCTCCATTCAGATTAAATCCAACTCCTCCGTATTCTTAAAATTACAACCAAACAAAAACATTTTATGGTTATTCCTTTTTGAGTTTCAACTTTTTTCACTTTTTGAAATTCGTCTTACCAATCGGTTGAGCTTTCACTGACAATGATGAAATTCTCAGTAGCAAAAATACAGAGAGTAGAGTAAAAAAGAGTCCTGAACCAGAACGATGATGATGATTAGTCACAGAGAAGTTACTCGCGTTCCTTCTCATGGCGCTTACACGATAAACAAGGAAAAGGAAATAAAATATAAAATAGTGGATAATTTAATGCTCAATGGAAAGAATTTGAAGTTTGATGAATGGAACGAGCAACTTGACACTTGACACTGGACACTACTCTACTCCGCTAATTATCTGCTTCAACTATTCTTAAAGCTGGACAAGCTTGTTGTTTTATGAATGAATCGGAATCTTTCATCTGTCATTAAACATTACACAACATGCAATGTATCATACAAAATACAAAATACAATGTACAATGCGTGTTTCTGAGAGTTTGGAGCTTAGACTTGAGACGTGAGCTATTAGTTTCTCATTAGGAAAATGACATGTTTACATCAAAAATTCAAAGATTATTCAATAATGAAACATGAAACAAGTTGAATACTAAATGCTGAATAATTAACGATCCAAGATCCAAGTTGACGTCATCAAAGCAGGAACAAGTTTTTTCATTCTGTTTCAAGTTCAAAAATTAATTGCATTTGTACTCAAATAAAAATGATTGTAGTGCAAACTGCAATAAAGGCTATAATGGCTGCAAATCACAATTTTATATTAGAATAATTCAATTTGTAATACCAGAAACAAGCGACAAATTGGAAAGTGCAATTCATCAAGTAGAAGTCTGAATCACACATTTTTCATTTAAGATTTAAGTGTACAGTACATAATAATTAATAATATGATACGCGGCTTCCAAGAATCTGTGAATTATTCCTTTGTTTTCCCGGTGGTGAAACAAATATTATATTTCATACTTCAATAATAATGATTTATGATTTATGATTTAAATTATGGATTTCTAAGAATTTTAAAGTACGAGTCATCCGACTGTATTTGCAGTTTGGACTAGTTTTTCTTTTATGCAGATTATATTATGCATTCGTGTTCCTTGTTCACTGTTCATGAATCATGAATAATTTGACGTGAGAAAAGAGAAAAGTATTGAAAATTGAAAATTCAAATTCAATTTTTATTTGTGATAGAAATGATAAATGATAATAGTTTTCCATTTTCATAGCAAAGGTCAAAGGTCAAGGGAGTGTGAGGTAATTTTTTTCCCTATAAATTTTTTCACATTTTGAGTAAATCTTCTGAGTCATGTCAATAACCACCGGGACTAAACTGTCAATCTCGGATCGCTCCATTCCAGTTGCACACATCTGCGGAGCATTTCACATAAACATATTATTATTTCATATTTCAAACAACAAATTAATTTGTACAAACAAAACAAAAATAAATAATAAATAATGATAACAGAATTATTATTGTCAAAATAAACCTGGACGTAAAGTTCTTTTTTCTTTGGGAGTGTGAACATGGCCAAATAAGCCCCTTTCTTGAGGAACCATCCGTGATATCTTGCCAGAGTAGCGTCATATGTTTGTCTACATATTCGACCTATCGCCTCCTCATCCTGAATGTGAAGGACTCGGAACAGGAATTCCGACACAAAGTCTGTCCAAAGAGAATAGAAAAAAAAGAAAAATCAACACAAAGAATCTTAATAATAAATAATAATGTAATGAGGTTTGACGTTTGAATTAAAAATTTAGAATTTAACTGCATCAAAATTATTAAAATTATGCTATAATCAACGGAAAAAAAAATCTGAGCAGTTCTGCGTAAGCATGATTCCGATATAAAAAAGATTTAAGACGGCGAAAAGAGAGACCGCTGAGGGCCTCGTAAAAGTTTGATGTTGTTGTTGTTTTGAGAAGCAGGTGTAAAGACCTTATGAATTTAGATGTGCCTGATTACTGAGTGCACGATGAAGACGAAGGAAAGTTCGAGTTCCACTTGGATGTGAAGCCTTGCTCGATTTTATTAGACCCATTTGCTCCTCAAAACTTATCATAGACTGAAGAGTTTCATAGTGTTCTCTGTTCGGCCCTTTTCTATACTTTTCAAGAACCTCCAACTTTTGACCAATGTCATTCCCCACAAAACCAAGGACTGAGCCGAGTAAACAAAAAAATCTGCAACAATTTACAATCCAAAACACATTTGAAGCATCAACGTTTTTACACTTTCGGCTTTCGGTACTTGAAATATTCATGGAGCAATCAAAAATCAACACTGAGGTGAGAAATGTTTTGGTATTGTTTGGATTTTTTGGGTTCTTACTTGGAGAGTTGTTTGAAGATGCCAATGTATTCATCAACAAAGATTGCCTGAGTCTCCTGGTCTATAACAATACGAAGATGCATCAAAAGATTCCGAACCTCGAATTTGCCTGGATCCTCATTGCAATGATTCGGCATTGCCTTTTTTTGATGAGGTGATCAAGGTCAAAATCAAGATCAGAGGTCACAGTCATTGTTTTACGGATACATTTCAGCAGGTAGAGTACAAAACCATGTACTCTTTGTGAGTCTAGAGTCTAGAATCGAGAAGTATAGGAATTTTGGAGGATGTCCAATTTTAGCTTTATCTTTTATCTTTTTACATGTTGAATGTCGAATCTTAAACCTTGAACCATGAAATATTGACTGCAACAACTATTTTGGATTTGGCGCCTCTACGAACGTGCATAAAAAATATAATTACGAAATACAAAATGACAAAATGACTATTATGATTTTATTCATGATTTATGATACAAACTACAAACATTAAAATTTCCATACCAATACAATTCATAATTTTAGCCCTTTTATATTTTATATATATACACACAACACACAACACACATGTATTTTGTACTTTGTACACATGCGAGTTTGCTGTGAACGCTGAATCAGTCGTTCATCATTCATCTAAAAAATGCATCTTTGTACTCTGTCTAATGTCCAATGCTCAATGCTCAATACTCAATACTCATTGTCTAGGAAGTAAGTGATGATTGACGATTGCCGATGGGAAATTCCACGGCTTTACATTATTTTTCCAGCTTCTGTGTTTTACAGATTTGCATGTGCCCAGAGTCCAGAGTCCAGAGTCTAGAGTCAGCATTTTCACTCGAGGTTTTCAAAGTTCAAAGCTGAGTAAAGAGTTGAGTTCCTGTTTTACTATGAATACTGAACGCTGAACGTGACATTTAGTATACGTATACTGAATAATGAATATATTTTTCACTCGTTCATTGAGTTTTTATAATAATGCGTAAAAAGTAGGACAACCCATTCACAATAAATTCAAGTACGATCCTATGTATAATGTATACTGAATGCTCCTCGATCCTTCATACATTTGGATTTTGCGTATTCGGCATTCATGTTGCCATTTCATTTACGGTTGTGAATTATGAATTATGAAATGGGAATAAGAAGCAACTGCAATGCCAATGCTAAAACTTGTCACAGTTCTTTCGTTGTCATTTTATTGCAAAGCGCTGTACGGTGTACGGTGTAGGATGAATGCTTGACATTGAAATTTGACATGTGAAAAAATAATTGTCTTGAGTCTTGAGTCTAGAATCTACAACGTGTCTCTTGTCCCGTTAAAAACTGAAAAGCATGACCAAGTTTTTTCTGCTGTTGCTGTTCTTTTGGGCAGCTCTTTTAGCCTCACTTTCCACAGCCACTCATTTGGGAGGTCGTTCAGCGGTAATAAAAGATTCAAATACAAAGTATAAACATTCCATTCTTTTTGGGAGGAAGGATACTATTTTCATAGCCATGATTTTTTATATTTCATTTTCACAGGTCCGAACAGACTTGAGAGGCAAAGGCATAGGCTAAAAAATTAAATGTGCTAAGATTTTACTTGGATTTTGTATCCAAGATTCAAAGAATCAAGATCTAATTCGAATTTCTAATGGCGAGTTTCCAATGTCAAATTTGAAATTCGAAAGAGGCATCCGAAATGAGAATGCAGTTTCTGTAAAATACACTGAATATCTTGGTGAAACATGATCAAACAATATGATCAATGATCAATTAATGGATTATGGATTCAATTCAATGTACCGTGATTCTAAATTCCCAATAAAATTATGTTACAAAACAATTTAATCCTCATCTGAATTTCATATTATTATCTTACTTCATTTTTATCGTTCAGTATTCAAAAGTTCATACTTCATCTTTATATTTAATGCAAAACGCATACAAATTCTTGACGCTCTGCACATTAGAAAGAGGGAAGATAAAATGGCGACAACCAAAGAAAAATTCATCAATTTTTAATTTTTAGTACACATATAGATTTTCTTTTTTCTCTTCCGTTTTTGGACTTTGGACTTCGGCTTTTATGGGCAAAAAACCTGGCAACATTATGTCGCTATAGAAAATGGCGCTGCATTTTAAATTTTGTTGACCTGTCCTTTGCCATTTCTCATTTTATTCAGTACCCGTGCAGTGGCCAGTGCAGTGTACACTGCGCACGACTCCACGACGATTGAATTTTTGGATTTTGGTTCCAGAATCCAGAATATTTGAAAATAGAAAACGCATTTTGCTTCAGTTTAGTTCAGGCAATCATCGTGAGAGCACGTGCAGGAATTTTCCTGTAATTCCCCGCAAAATAGTGAATTTGTCTCATAATTCTTTCTGTAAAAGTCACCATTTTCAAAAATATATAATTCTGCATCCAATTCTCCAGCCGGACGAGTTTCATGGGTAAGATGGTTTTTTATTGTTAACATGTCGCTTTTATGATTGTCATTCGTACAAATTAAACCATTGAATAATAAAAGTACTGTGTTCAATGTGATTCTCGAAAATTACCATAAATTTCTGTTATTTCTAACTGCCGTTTTTCCACTTTTTAGCTTCTCACGGCTGCCCGAAAGAGCAGCCCGGGAGAGGGTTGCGAACCAGATCTGGATCTGGGCCTAGACTGGCTTTGGGGGTGATTGGAGAATGCAACACTCGATTGAATAGTCGCGGGTAAAAAATCAAAAATCCACATGAATTTATCTTGCTATTCTTTTTTTCTATCCAGATTAAAAAACTGACCCAAAATTGAAAATCCCATCAAAATTTGCATTACATTTCGAATTTATTATCTATTATCATTTATTATTAATTATTATTATTATTGTAACAGAGACTGTCCCGTGGCTGAAGGAGTGTGCAATCCCAAGAAACCAAAGAAAGTTCAGTCCAAGAAAGACCTTGAGGCTGAGAAGAAGAAGAAACCTCAAGAGCCGACTGGACTCTCCTGTGGTTCAACTCCGGCCAAAAAAGATCCTGCCAAGGATCAAGCATGTGGGAAACCCACTAAAAAACACTCTTCGTCCTCTCATAAAACACGGAGCAGTACCAAAACCAGCAGTAGTAAAAGTAGTGTGGGTGGAGGTTCCGGCGGGAGTAGCAGTGGCAGTGGAACTGGTACGACCGCTAATGGTGAAAAATGTAGTTGTGCTCCAAAGAAACAGGGTGTAAAACGAAGTGGGAGCAAGAAATCTAGCGGGAAAAAAAGATCCGGATCCAAATCTGCACCAAGACGTAAAAGTTCCAGAGCGAAGCGATCCGCGTCTCGTCCTAAAAAACACAGGAGCAAAAGTAGTGGAAGAGCTGGATGTGGTAAAAGTAAAGGCGGCAAGTCGAAAAAACGAAAGGCGGGTAAAAGTCGGAGTAAAAGTGTAAAGAAAAGGTCAGCTCCTCGTTCTCGTTCCTCTCGACCAAAGAAACATAAGAGTAAAAGCAAAAGCAAGAGTAGGAGTAAAAGCAGGCCAAAGAGTAGAAAAAGTCATGGGAAAAGGAAAAGTGGCAAGAGCAGGAGTAAAAGTGTCAAGGGATGTGGTCCGAAAAAATCATCTTCCAAGAGATCTGCACCTCGTTCTGGTTCTCGCTCTCATTCTCGTCCTCGACCCAAGAAAAGGAGTGGTGGCGGGAAGAAACGATCTGCTTCCAAACCCATCAAAAGGAAGAGCAAAAGCCGGAGTGGTGGACGAAGGAAAAGTCGCGGAGGGAAAAAATCAGGAGGAGGTCGAAGTCGAGGTGGCAAAAAAGGAGGAGGAGGAGGGGGCAAGAAATTTTCCTTTTTCAGAAAAGGCAAGGATTGTCACAGACCACCCGGTACTTTTGCGTCTTACATTGTGGACTATTGGAAAGTAAGAAACCGGAATTTTATTATATCCTTTTACACTGTACATTATTGATCATTTACCTTTTATTATTATTTTTTATTATTTATTAATCATGAATAATCTGCATTGAAAAAGCAACAATTTTAATTCGTTTCTGATTTTTAGGCTAAAAAGAGATCAGATAAAAACTACAAAAAGACCATTTGTCAAGCAGCGAGAGATGCGGCGCAGTGCTGGAAAAAACTAACACCGGAACAGAAACGCTACTATCAAAAGAAATACTGTCAAGTTTATACCAAACTCAAACGATCTGGAAAATTCTGTATGAGTCCCAATTTCCGCCCTAAAAATCGTGGAAAGAAGAGGGGAGCCGCTGGTTCCGGCACCAGTTCTGGTGCTGCTTCTGGCTCCGGATCGGGAACGGGATCAGGATCTGGAACTGGAACATCGGGAGAAAAGGGAAAAGAATGCTAGAATCATCGCCGATTACAACTTTTATCTCCTTTGTCCAACGAACGAAGATAATAATAATAATAGTTATTATTATTATTCAATATTATCAACTTAATTACAGCAGACTTGCTACTAATTTCTAATTTCTAATGTCAAAAGCCAGCTCATTTTTTAAATTACAAAGACAAAGAGCATGATAATACGCTATAAAAACTTAATTAATAATCGATAATCAATCAATCTCAAACTTTGATTTTTGAATTGTAAAGTAATAATAAAATTCTCGTCTATCATCAAACAACTACAAACTAAAAGCATTTTTTTAATATCAGTCGAAATATTATTATTTATCATTTACAGCAAACCGTACTTTTTTTATTTTTTACTTGATATTTCGTACATTATTTTTTATTATCATAGAGCTGTCCAATTTTCATTGGGAATTTAGTCAATGAAAATAGAGGAATTGAAGTTTTTAATGAGAGTTGAGAGTAGAGTAAACTTTTCCGTATAAACTTTTCCAAAAACGAAAAAAGTGTCAGGCATCAAAGTTCTAAGCTCAAGGCTCAAGCTGCACTTCGGCCAGTATAAACTCCACTCATATTTTTTGCATGTTCCAAAATCTCCTTTCGATATTTGAAACTTGTAAATAGGAAGAAAATGTTAGCGGCCAAATTCACACAGTGAATGATTCGAAGGGACAGTAGCATAGGGACAAAAAAAGTGGCACACTCATACAATAGGCCGAGACAAAGAAGGGCAATGAAGAATGTGAGCAAACAACTGTTGTCCTTGAAATCCTGAAAAAAAGTAGAAAATGATACGTTAAGTAGTGAGAAAATATCAGAATATTATTAAGATGAATTTCTCGTGTCAAGTTTTAAACTGGTAATGTTTAATGTATAAAATACACGTACCCGTTTAATTCCCTGAAGAAAACAGGCACTGAAGAACAAGATGACACCAGATCCCAAGATTCCAGTCCAGAGTATGGCCATGGAACTATGACTTTCGAAAATTTCTTCATTCATACCCCAGTACTCCAAAAGTTCCACTGGAAATCCTGCCACTCCGATTAACACGAAGACACACATCATGAAGAGAGATGCAGAGCTGACCTGTCAACAACAAACAGAAAAACATGATCACTTTCTTCATTTCTATATTCTATTTTCTATGACGTATGATCATTTTGCATAAATTATAGATGTAGGTATTTTACAAGGCTGAGGATGATTGCAGCTTTTGTGAAGGATCTGGATGAAACTCTGCAAAGTATCGGTGCACTTTGCACATTAAATGAGTCAGTGGTCGTGGTCATTTCTGGATCTTGTTATAGGTTCTTCCTGCTTCCCAAAAATTTCAAACTCCACAAGCTCCAAGCTTCAGGTGCTGGATAGTATAGGAATAATGCAAACTCAATTACTGATTGTAAATTTTATGCATGAAGAAAACTCCGAGCTCCGAAATTCCAAAACAGTGCTGCTCGATGATGTGGTGGAGAGTGGAGAAAATCCGGACCGAGGAACTATAAAATCCGGATCCGTAGACCGTAGAGGCGACATTCAATTTTGTACTGTAATATCCTGGGAGACAACCTGGGAAATTGTTTCACGTGTGTGTAATGTGTAATTCACAATATTCACACACATCATCAATCATCAATTGAAAATTGAAAATGAAAAATGAAAATCACATCTAAAGGTGAATATAGAGTTCGCTTCACGTAACGTTCTCTGTACATAAAGATATGGGCCATTCACGTAACGTAACGTAATTTCCATGGAAACATAACATTACAGAGCCTTTACGTTACGTTACGTGAAGCGAACTCTATATTCACCTTAAAATTTGAAATTTGAACAACACACACAACACACATGTAACGTGTGTATGTGGTAACAAATTTCCAACGAGTCATTAGTCATTAGTCATTATATTGGCAATTGGCAATTGAGCATTGAGCTCATTGGCATTGGGAGAACAAATGCACTTGTTTGATATGATAATGAAAATATTGAGTGAATGGGTTCAATTATTATTGGTAAATGTACTACATTATAATATGTTTGACATTTGACATGGATCATTTTAAACTTGTCATCAACTTTTGATGCTAAAAAATGAACTACAGGTATATACAAGAATCTTCCGGGCGGACAACTTTTCACATTTCAGTGTCACATGGATGTGAATAAATAGTAAATAGTAAAAGATACAATCAGTAATGGACTTTGTACGTTTGTTTCTAGCTTGTCGCGAATTTGTCACCTGCATGTTGCATGTACCATGTACATTGTACATGATTTGTATTTTGTATACAACTGATAACTGATGTATCTTCATAAATTTACGCTGTAGAAATTAGAAATTATGGAGAGTATAATGACATTCGAATTCCGAATTGTCCGTGATGATAAATAATAATAATCGCTGACAAAGTCTGCTTGACATGAAAAAGCATTTTATTTCATATATTTTTCTACTTTGAACTTTTATCATAAATCACAAGTTACAAATTACGCTGTTGGTTTTTGGTTTTGGGTAGTACCGCAATATGGTGTCAATTGCGACTCGAACCGTTTGCAACATCCACTCTGTTTTTACTCGCCCTTGTGTTAATCCTCGGATTTCGGATTAATACGGAAAATGTTAACTTTTGATTTTACTACTTACTACTTTTGGCCTCCACTCATAAGCATTGAGTATAATACAATATTCAATGCTCAATACTCAACAAATAATCAGAAAAAACATGCATCCAACTCTAGACAAAACATTCATTGTCCGCGTGATCTCCGTCTGGATTTTCGGAAATTACGGTTCCAAGTTCCAAATTATCAGTTACAAAAATGTTACATGTGTAAATAGTAGACCTGCTGTCTTTGTTATTCGGATAGAAAATGTCAATATTTTCAAGAGCAAGAAACTATAAAAGCACTTATGTATCTTTAGAATTACAAACTACCTATTACATATTATGCATACAAAATACTACACTAATTCATAGTACAACATGTTACACATATATCTACAACAACTACTACTTTATCTCTTAGCAGCTGGCTTATTTCAGTGTTTTGACTGTACAAAGTATAGTACACATTATTGTTTTGGTTTCGGCCATGGGCAGACGAATAAAAAATTTGAGAAGACGGAATTCCAAATCAATTCCAGTAATTAATATGAGTAGTAGTAGAACCAGAAGTAGTAGTAGCATAAATGAAGACAATACTCAAGATTCTATATTTAGAGATTCTGTGAGTTTGAATTTGCATACAAATTCAAATTCAAATTCGAATGGCTACTGGACTGAAAACTACCGAAAACCGGAAATAGAAATACAGAGACAGGATCAACAAGTTTATTTTATACCACATGAGAATACTAATCATAATAATATTATTACACCAAAGTCAATTTTAACAAAGTTATCCAATGGACATTGTCTGCAGTGGTGGTCAACTTATTTCACAGCACTCTTCTACATGGGTTTCATGCCCTGTCGAATTAAACTTGATCCAAAAACTGGACACTTTGCTTTGCATACTCATAGATTTTCAAAGGTTGGAAGTTGTAAATAAATAAATAATTATTATTCTTATTATTTATTATTATAAAAATAATAATAATAATTATTATTATTATTATTGAATTATTGAATTATTATTTATTCTCAGACAGTGTCTCTTCTGGCAAGCGCCTTGTCCTTTTTCTCTTCAATTGGCTATCTTCGTTCCATGACGGAAGTTAAAGTTGAAGATGATTCTTTTACACTTTTGAACGTCATGCATCTTTTCTGCAGCTTCTCGTCCAGCCTGACAATGCTACATCTTTTTTCCACGGGTTTTCCCACATTCCTCCGAATTTTTAATTTGGTCGGACCCCACAAATTTCTAAAGAAGTCATCCACTACTACTTGTAGCACTAGCAAATTGTATCCAAGTTGGAGCTATCAAAATGGTAACTCTGATACGGAATCAGCTGTGGATGTAAATTTGACTACAAAGAAGATCAAGAAAAAAAACTCTTGTTTGTGTAAAATTAAAAAGTTTGTTCGCTATTGTTTCAAGGTATTTTCAATTTCTTGATTCCTGATGATTCTGGTTTTCGATATTCGATATAAATTTCCTCTAGACTTGAGACTGAATATTGATAATTGAAAATTTATCAGTGTGAATTATTATTATTTTTATTATTTTAAATAAAATAGACAAGATTTCAATCAATTTACTACCTTTTGGCCATTGCTGGAATAATCTTATCCAGTTTTGAAGATAGACTTCCATTTCCTTGGAATGAGAAGAGACAAGCAATTGCAGCAGCCAATCGAGCCTTTGTAAATGGTTTATTTCATCCGTGGACTCCATTAAATGCAGACTTTAAGCCAATTGCAGATTATGAGGAATTTGATACAACTTTTCTGGACTACTTTATCTCCATTTTACTACAAATAGATTATACTTTCATCTCCATCGGAGATACTTTCTTCTTCTTCACCGTCTTTTTCTATGGACAACTCATCACTGAGTTTTGTCAGAGGACGCAGGATCGTCCAAATGGAGTTAATATAAAAACCGATAAAAAAACTGTTTTCAATTTTCAATTACTTTGGTCAGATAATTTTCCATTACTTTCAATAATAATGTCTCTCTTGGTTCTTGGTCTTTGTATAGTTTTTACAGGATTTTGGGAAACTTCAAAGCATCATTCGAGAAATGAATTCAGTGATGCGTCGTTACCTATTCACAGCCATTTTTGCTAATATTCCAATGTTTGTTTGGCGAATCCCGCCTATTTTACTCTTGAATAGTTCATTTGGTCTGGAGCAAGCTCGAAATTGTTTCATTTTTTTCTATTATATCATCGCCATTACATTTTGTGCTTACAAGAATAAACAGGTAATGAAATAATAATAAATAATAATTATTTATTAGTCATTCATATGTATCACATACGAGGATGAAATAAACAAGTCTGAAATTTTGAATACATTTTTCCAGCTTGAAAATTACACAAAGGAATGGATTTACAAGAGAGAAAATTCCTCTAAACTCGAACCAGATCGATTAGCCACATTCATTTTGGAGCTGAATTCAAATCGTGATATGGAATTGAGTGTTGGACTGTTCACTCTAAATCCATCTTTATGGGCATCTGTAAGAAAAATTATCATTGACCTCTGACCTCATGACATTTTTTGCACTCAAAAAAATTGGGATACATTTTCTATTTTCTTGATTTTTGTAGGTTTTGAGTACCATCGCCGTCTTATCACTCATCAATGTCAACTAAACTTTTCGATTTGAAATGCATAATAATATCTATTCTGTTGACTGTTGTAAAGTATAACAGAAAGCTTCTGTTTTATGAGTGAAGATTGGATTGGAGGTTAACTCGTCGGAAAACTTGGAAAATAGAAAATATCAAAGACAACATTTTTTACCAGTTTATTATTTGTTATTAATTATTTTCTAATGTCTTTGCTATAATATAATATGTTCCAAAAATAAAAAAAAATGTACGCTTGAAATTTCAAGTAGTTTCTAAAAATTCAACTAAAAACTAGAGAAAACAAGAGAATTAAAATACAAAATACAAGACAAACAGTGCAGTACAGAATAAGTAAAATTATGTTCTAGCTTTTAGCCGCTAATCATCAAAGAAAAAGGTAATCAAAAAGATAATTGTGAAAGTAAAAAGAATTCCAATGATTGTCAGTGCAATTGTGACTCTTTTACAAATCCCTCGAGCTCCGTAGCCACATCTCGTCTTTTGAAAGTAGCTCAAATACTGAAATGAAAAAAAGGTCAAGAATTTGGTTTGAAAATGATCTTAGTTCTCAGTAAAAAACGTATCACTGTTCAATGTCAAATTATTATTACTATTAACTATTAACTTTTAAGTATTAATTATTACCACGCTAATGGCTGCAAATAAAAAAAGTCCTTTAGTTTTGCTGTCAACATGAGTAGGAATTGTGATGGAGACACTTTGATTTTTCCCCTTCATCTTCTTGTCATTGTCTTTTTCCTTCCCACTAACCGTAACAAGATTGTCCGTATGCCTCTGAATGGTGCCCAAAATGTCTTTTTTATCGTTGGAGTAGAAAGTGTAGGAAGTGGCATCTTTCCATGAACTACAAGGTCCACTATGATCACGCTCTGCATAAAAAACTGTCTGACTCGAGTCATTTACAGCACTAAAATTGGTTCGAAAACAACCAACAGTCTCTTCAATATCCCCGAGAAGTTGAACTTGTTTTCCAGCTTCCACTGTCAAAGACCAATATGACCAACAAACCTGCATGACATTAGAGAAGAAAATTTTATATTATAAAGGTCACAATTCACAATTCTTCTCTCATATCTAGATTATTTTTCATTTTTTATTTTGATACGAATTTCCACTACATGGCATTTTACTTACATTTACGAGACACGTGCCCGTGAGAAGAGTTTCCTTGTATGCGTCTAAAATGAGGATTTCGAAACCATCCACGAATAGAAGTTCAAAAACAACTTTATCTGACACATCTCTAATCTCTAATTTTCTCCGGGTCTTCTTTGGATTTCCAGCAACTAGAAAACAAAAGACGCATGATTGTTAACAGTAACTAAAACATAAGACATTTTAGTTGTATTTATATTTTATATTTTATATTAAATGAATAACGATAAATACTTGGGATTTAAGAGTACTCACTTTTGACACGACTCTCATGAAACAGAAGGAGTTTATTATTCCCAAGTGCTTCTTCCAGTGCGTCAAGAGCCGCTTCAGCTGACCAATCGAAGGAATCTGAACAGGAACTACTGCTACTTCCGGTACTGGAACTAGATTCTGAGGATTCTCCGATGTACGTCGAATCTAAAGTCTTGGGGTAATCTGCAAGCAACATTGAAAAGAACGTACAACAAGGATTGTATTTTAATACATAATAGATATATTATGGTTATGTTACTTTTATTTTTTATTATCAATAATCATTATTGACGAGTAGAATATTAAAACAGTTAACTTACATGAAGATGAGCTGTAGGCAGAACTACTTGCAATGCTTTTACCACTCTCAAGACTTTTACCACTTTGTAAAGTACTTTTTTGTGTTGCTGACCTCTTGGGGGATTTTGGATTTGCATCAGGCATTTTATTAAAAAATGGTTATACTTGGGGGAAGTCATTATAGCCACAGAATCCTCATTCGTTTCTTTCCAACTTCTAACTGCTGTTCCCAGGTCACAGGTTTCAGTTACTGGTCATTGCAATAATTGTCACATTTTACATTATTATCGGTACTGGATCAAAGATCAAAGCTGATGATTGACAATTGCCAGTTGAGGGTTGAGGCATCATGAACCAAGTTGCAAGTAGTTGTGTAATAAAACTGAAAACTGTGTGGACTTTGCTTTCGGATTTCCGCTTCATGTGATTTCGCCCAAGGCCTTTTAGTCTCATAACTCATATTAACTCATATTAGAGATTCTAAAGGGCCTTGATTTCGCCGTCACCACAGCACATTAAAAATTACAAAATTCAAACAAAGAACCAAATTGCCATGGAAACATGTGGTATATTTCATATTTCATCATTCATCACTTTTCCACTTTTCCACTTTCCCCCTTCTCGTTTGTATACAGACTATATTATATTATTATGATTTATGATTTATGATAATATTATATTATATTATACTACTTCCCTGAAAAAGTTCAGAACTCGCGGAGCTCTACTATTATTTTCCTCACCACAACTATAAACTCACAAAAAGGGAAATTTTCTGCATTCCGCTATACGTGTCTCAGAATCCGAAGATCCAGAATCCAGAATTCAGGAACATCGAGAGAAAATTTGTCACGTGACCTGTCAGTAGCAAAATGATTAAAAATCCGATGGAGAATGTCAAAGAGGTGCGATTTCCATGGGTAACCCAACCAAGAAGTCAAGAGGAAGAACAGGAAGTTGTGGAGAGTGCTCCAATATGTTGGAACATTACAGCCAGACAATGGACAAGTTTGGGTATTTTCGTGTCGATGGTAAGCTCAAAATACTCAAGAGGTTCCATTATAAATATTTATATTATGCACAATGTACAGTAGGGTCCGTCAAAATACACAAACCTTTGAAAAGTTGAAGTCTTACCCCGTCATATCGTTCCTTTGGATG